>VYZT01027275.1:75536-137398 GCA_013400735.1 Pomatostomus ruficeps
GCTCTGCTCAGAGCCCCTCCCCGCTCTGAGAGGTGAGAGATGGACACTGCTCTGCTCAGAGCTTCCCTCTGCTCTGAGAGCTGAGATGAACACTGCTCTGCTCAGAGCTTCCCTCAGCTCTGAGAGGTGAGAGATGAACACTGCTCTGCTCAGAGCTTCCCTCAGCTCTGAGAGGTGAGAGATGAACACTGCAGGCAGGTGATTGTGCAGGAGTGGGGGTAGGGACAGAGCAAGGAACCCCCCAGGCAAAGGCTGCCATGCTCACACTCATCCCACGTGCCTCAGGGATAACCATTTTGAAGCATTTTGCACACTCTGATAATGCCAAAGCAATCCTCTCCCACCCGTGTATATCAGGATTTTGATCTCCTTGCACCCCAGCCATGTGAACTCTCCTCAGTGTGCCAGCTGCAGGTGAGCCAGCCGGGCAGAGCAGTGCCAGCCCCAGGCCCAGCCGAGCCCTGAGCCTCAGCAGGGCACCAGCTCACCACACCTTTGGACCCTGCTCGAGCAAAACCATCCCAAATGCCCAAGGCAGCTCTTCCCCAGAACTGGGACCCATTTCCCTCCATTCCCTGCCATCATCACTTTGGAAACTCCCGAGGTGGGGTTTGGTGGTGCTACCAACACTGACAGCGATTTAACGCAATTCAATGAAGCCCTCGTGTTTATTGCAAACCAGAGTGCTCTGCATGCAGGCTCTATTGCTTTATAGATTGTGCTCTTTGATGTCCCTTTGATCCGAGGCGCTCCTGAACTTCAGGGGATCTGTTTCAGAGCAGCACCTGCCCCGTGACATCGGCAGCAAGAGCAGCACATTCACCTTTTCGATTTGAGCATTGACTGGGGATATTTGTTCCCGATTGCAACAACTGCAAATGAGCAGACAAACAGCCTCCTAAAAATAAACAAAGTGCAGCATTAGCAGCACATCCTGCCCACCTGCTGCATTTTTTTCTTGTTAAAAATGTATGAAGTACAAACTCCCCCAGCAGAGCACAGGACACAGTCAGAGCCGGCCCCTGTCCCCAGGGCTGATGCCCAGCACCTTCCACAAGCAGCTCCTGTGGTCACTAAACTTTGAATCTCTTCACAGTTCCAGCAGACTAGAAAATTAATCCAGCTGATAAAAGGCTGGAGTTAATTACCAATGCTAGAAAGAACTTTTTAATTTCTAAATCCAGTTCCCTGTGCCAGGAAACCTTCTGTTGGTTATACCCATCTCCTTTTCAGACCAGCTCAAGAGGAGCTGTTTTACACAGAGCTGGGTGTCTGGTCAGAATTCAGCACCAGGAAACACAGACACTCTGTGGCTGCACTGATATTTCTGCAGTCAGGAAAGATCAGCTGCCTACAGGGCAAGGCTGGGAAAAAACCAAGCCCAAGAAGTTTCCAGAAGCCCAGCAAACCCACAGTGTGTTCCTCAGCCAGGAACTCACAGAAGGGTTTGTGGTGAACGTGGCAGTGCTGGGCTGACAGTTGCACTCGATGATCTGAAAGAGCTCTTCCAACCTTGGCGATTCTGTGATTCCGGGACTGTGAAACCTCGCACAGACCCAGGGAGCAGTTTGCTTGGCAGCTGCCTCCATCTGCCGCCTGTTTCCTGGGTGCCTGGGAGTTTCGGCTGGTGACAGATTGTCATCTGCTGCCACAGGAGAGCAGGGACGCTCAGAACCCCGCGGTGCCACTTGGCTTCACCCAAATCCCTGGGAAGAACTCAACTCCAGGCCAAGCCAACCCACAGCTCTGCTCCTGGCTGCAGAGAAGCTTTGCAGGGCGAGAAGCCAAAGCTCCAAAGCTGGTGGGCAACAGAACCCCGAGATATTGGGCAGAAATTGAGATCTCGCCTGCAGAAGGGGCATGGAGGAAAACTCGCTATGACTTTTCAACATTTCTGCACGGGGAAGGGGGGCAGAGGAGGAGCCCTTCACAGAGCACCAAAGGAGGTGCAGGGGAAGGCACCTGGGTTGTGTCTGGGTGGGTGATGGCACCCGCTCAGTTTAATCCACTAACACAGGAACAACAAACAGCGATTTTTTACCATTTGCTTTTCCTGTCTCTGTTTGTCAAGCTCCTGTTGCTCCCATTCCATCCACAGATGCACCTGGATGTTCTCCATGGATGCACTTCTGTGCCCTGAAACCCCTCACACAGATTTGCTCTAACATCCTTTGGAGAATGAGAGAGCTCCATAATTTCTAGACAAGGAGAAATTAATCTGTTTGCAGAGTGACTCCATGGACATGCAATAAGCTGAGACAAGACCAGGAAATCCTGAGGCAGGGTTTCGACGTGGGGCAGAACCTCTCCTGGAGAGCTGCCAGATAAAGACTTTCTGGAAAGGGGAAAGGGATGGGGGAAATATTAATTAAAAAACATAAGTCAAATCCAGGAAACCATAATTTATGGCTTAATGAAAAAAAAAAAAAAGCCTAATTTAACATAGTTTTAAAATGGAGTGATGACACAAAAAAGTCTGAGAGCTGCAAGTGGTTAAGGGAGGGATCAGGAGATCCAGACAGAACCGGGAGGAACACTCCACGGTTATCTCCTCTGGAGGCAGCAAAATAGTGATAAATCTGTGTTTACAAACACATTTCCTGAATGTGTCCATTAAAAATGCAGTTTTTAGAGCAATAAACTTCCCAGAGAGAAGTGTCCTGGCTGGGGAGGCACTGGAGTGGCTCTGGCTGAGCACGGGCAGCTTGGGCTCAGAGCTGGGAATGGCACAGGAGAGCGGGCAGGGCAGCTGGCACACGTTCCCTCCGTGCTGAGCAGCCAGGTGATAAATCATGCACAGCTCCAGGGATTAGGGACGCCTGCCAAAGCCTCAAAAATGTTTGAAACTTGATAAGAAAGAAACAAACAAAGAAAAAGTCAATACTGTGTAAGCGCTGCTTCTCTAACTTGGGCAACATTAATAAAAAAACTATCAGAGTGTTTTATGCAATTTATGCCAGACTTCGTTATTCTGCACAACCTGAAAAGAACACTGAATAAGACTGGTATTAAATCCCAAGTTTGTGTGTGCCTTCCCTCAGAGCTGGATGATGGAGCAGAGCACCAGGGTTCCTCCAGAGCCCTGCAAAGCATCCCTGTGCCCCTCCACCAGTCAGTCTGGTCCTTGCCAGAGGGACTTGTCACCTGCCAGAGGCCTTGGCCCCCTTGTCTGTGGGGAAACCGCTGCATCTTGTCGAGGTAACGATTTCCTCCGTCCCATAAAAGCAGAGAGAAAGTGAAGATGAAAAACAGCAATCGAAAAGTGGAAATTAGAAAGGCAGCAAAGCAATTTTCCTTTGAAAGCATGACAATTGCTCAAGGCACAGGAACAAAGTGGCAAATCCCATTCCCCAGAGTGCTGGGATCAGTAGCAAAGTCCCACTGCACCTCTGCACCTACGGAACAGCTGCCAGGCAAGTGGAGACAGCTCCTGTTCCGTCACACGGAGACTGGATCAGCCTCTGTCAGCTCTGCTCCTCCATCAACTCTGCTTCCCCTCAGCTCTGCTTCCCCTCAGCTCTGCCTCCTCCATCAGCTCTGCTTCCTCTCAGCTCTGCTCCTCCATCAGCTCTGCCTCCTCCATCAGCTCTGCTTCCTCTCAGCTCTGCTCCTCCATCAGCTCTGCTTCCCGTCAGCTCTGGGGCTGCCGAGCACACCCTGAGCACCAGGCACATCCAGGTGATAACGAGACCTTGGGTCCTACATGCAATGTCTTTATAACCACCTTGATTTCCACCCCCAAACCACCTGCAGAGGCCCGAGCCCTGGCTCCCAGTGCCAATCTGTCCTGCTCCCAGGAGATCTGAGATCTTCTGCTCTTTCCCCACCCACGCCTGCACCCTCAGCCCGACCCTGAGCTCCGCTCCAGCCACGCCGGCCGAGTGACCACACATCTCCATTCTCCTTAACCCAATAAAAGAACAGATTCCCCAGATCTCCTTCAACATCCCCTTCCTTAGAGCAGCACCCTTGAGCAGCCAGGACGCCGCAGCTCAGGTCTGTTTAGCCTCAGGAAAGTGCAATACCTGCCTGCCTCCCGACGTGCTGCAGCTTGTGCTGTTTCCCTCTGTGGTCACGAAATAAAATTAAAGATCAATTTAACCGCCTGGAAGAAACAAACCTATAAATAAGTAGTCATAAAACCTAGAAGACAAGACAGGAAGAAACAGAATCTAACGAACAAGAATAGAGGCTGAAAATTCAATTCCAGAACTCACTAAAGAAAAATTGCAAAACTGAACAGTTCTGGGAAAGACAGGAATTTACAATTTTTCCTGGAAGCACTTGCCAGTCATACATATGCTCTGAACAAGGCAGATTCATGTATCTTGTGTTTTTTTCACTTTGGTGCAAGCTAGGATCTGCTGCCCTGAAGATTTTGCAGTCTGAGGGTGTGATCACACTGCTGCTGTAGGTGTGACAATTCTAAACAAACAGGATTTCATTAGCGAACCTCGACATAAAAAAAACATTCTGCAGAAACTCCTGGATGGGGTTAACACGGCCCAAGAAATTATAGCACAGCCCCATAAATTATACCATGAACTCTGTGTTTGCAAAGATGTGCAGCTCCTGGAAGGATTTCCAACTCAACCTTTCCTAGTTCAGAGTGTGAAACTGTCACAGGAAAAGTACAGAACCTGGAACTCAGTCATTTCTGGGCACAAGTGCTGAATGGGGAATGCTCCATCTTTTCATAGCATGGCACAGAAAACACTCCTTGCCAAGCTAAAAAGTTTCATTAAATCAGTGTCAGGGATCCCACTGACTGCTCCCAAACCAGGACTCATCCTCATGAATGGGGCATAAGAATCTTGCCCAAAATCCAGATTATTAATAAACACTGGAGAGTAACAAAGCCAGAAAGGCCACTCTGCTGCTGAAAAGAAAACAGAGAGAGGAACCCAAAGGCACCCACGTGCACATCCTTCTTAGGGATGGTAATTACAGTCTTAGGACAGATTAAGCAATATATTCAAGGGGTGAGGAAGAGGGAAATCATAATATTACTCAATTCTTTCACAGAGCAATTTATTTTCTCTAGTTCTCAGTGTTTATTTTAGAGATTTAATATCAGATATTTCAAGCTGCAGCACTGATGCTTCTGGTGCTTCATGGATAACTTATTAACCTGCTGGAGAGAGAATGTTCTAACCCCAGCCACAGGCCCGGGCTGGGATTCCTGAGCTGGCCCCGTGCCCGTATCCCGAGTCAGGCTCGGCTTGCACGCGCAGACCTTGAAGTGTCTGCTCGCTCTGGGTGGGGACTGCTCTCCAGAGTACATATCCCAAGGGGTAAACATTTGTTGCTGCTTTTACTGCCTGCTGAGTGAGTTTTCTTCACTGCTGATTTGCAACATGACAAAAAACAAAGAATAACTCAGAATAAGAAGTAGCGAGACAAAAACAACTCTGTCTCTTTCCTTAGGGTAATAAAATGTCTTGACTGCTCACCAAACGCTGAGGCTGTAAAGCATGAGGATTTCATGTGTTAGGGGCTCTGCTGATCCAAAAGAGTCCTTTAATGTCACTTCCAAGCGACACTGGAAGCTCCTCTGCCTGATACGCTGATGTTGATCTTTTTTCTCAGCAAGAAAAAAACCTGGATTTTCACAAATAGATCAGAATTTACTCCAAACTGTTTCTCTGAAGTCTTAATTGTCTTTGGGGAAAAAATAAAAGAAAAAGAAAAGAGGTCAGGAAGTTTCCTTCACCTGAAAGAGAACCCACAGAGCTGGGCAAATGGCACTGTGTGGTGGCAATAAGAAGAGACAATTTAATAGGGTTCTTTCAGGACTGTTTCACCTGGAAAAAACCCATAAAAGATGGGCTTGTCCCTCAAAATTTGTCAAATAAGGAGTTTGCCTTTTGGCACCCCGTTATGAGATCCTACCACCCAACAAACAAAAGAAAGGGAATCAACCAGAAGAGTTTAAGTGCAAGAAGAAGTAACTGTTCCTGTGTCCCTCCTGGCCCGGTCTGACCAGACTCGTGCTGTTGGTCACAAACACTCACAAAGAGGAAACGTGGAACACAGCGGTGTTTGACCTCTGCTTTAGCTCATCCCGATTCCAGAGGAATAACTCAGCACAGCCCCAGCCCAACCCTCAGTGTTCAGCATCAGAAGAGGCTGGAAAGTCACAAGTGCGTCCCCAAACCCTCCTGTGCTGCAGGTGAGGAAAGGACCTCAAAGCAAGGAACGCTTGGGAACCCTACAGACCAAACAGCAAAACCAGCTTTCCATGGTGGGATGGACTCCACCTCTGGCTGATGGCTCTGAGCAGCTCAGTCAACATCTGAAATTGCGGAAATAAATAATTAGCAAAGGATTAATCCACTGACAACGGCATCTCTAGGCAGATCTTCTCAAATCACCACGGCTACAGATTCTTATTTTGGAGTCTGAAGAGTCTGGTTTTGTTCACCAAGCAAGCAGATTTATCTTCACATAGAGTATCTTGTGAGGTTTGGTTTTTTGGGGTGGGGTTTGGGGGTTTTTCACTTGTTTTGGGGCTCTTTGCTTTGTTTTATTGGGTTTTTCTTTCCCTTCACGCTCCATCCCTCCCCCAGCCCTGCTGCTCCCTTGCTGCCTCTCCCAGAGTGCTGCAGAGGAGCTGAATCCCGGCACTGGGCTGAGCAGTTCCTCAAATCCCAACCCTTCTACCTGGGCACAAACGCAGTTTTACAGAGGCAGCTTAAGACAGAAATTAAGCTGCTTAGGAGAGAAGAGTCTTCAGTAATGAACTCCTTTCAGAATATTTATTCATCTATCTATCTGTATTTATGAAAGCTGAGGTGAGACTGAGGAGGGGCAGGGGAACTTCAAAGCCCCAAGCCACAGGTCTCTCCTGGAGATTTTTGCAAAAACCACCCGAGGAAATGTGTCAAGTGGTGGGTGTTATGCAGTGATTTTTCATTAATTTTAATTACTGTCATTCTATAGGATAGTGAGCATCCTCAGACCTTCGCCTCCAAATTGCACTGGGATTTGTGCCAAATTTCTTCTCCCTCCTCGGTTCCCTCCAGCAGTATTTAGTAATGGAATCGCTTAAACATGTTTAAATCAGAAGGGTAAATGCCAAACACTTCTGAATGAGAAGGAACGTGTATCTTAAACGGCACATGAGGCCTTTATTCATAATTCTATAAACCCAAAACCTGGACTATTTGGGATCAAATAGAAGGCTTGATCAGGCTTGAGGAGAGAGGAGATGGAACATCCCCATTTAGGGAAAAGCAAAACAAAACACAAAGTGACTCTAACTCTTCCTCAGCATTAGGAGTGCACGCTGGGGGGAGGGCGAGGAGGAGACAAAACCCCAGAATCAATCCCCTGATGGGAGCTTATTGGTTTCCTTTAAATAAAAAATACAAGGTTTTCTGCACCAAATGTGCAATGCAGGTGACATCATCATCATCATCATCATCATCATCATCATCATCATCATCATCATCATCTCATCCTGGCTTCCCTGAGCTGTGTCCAGATCCCACTCTCCCTACATCCCCCATCACCCAGAGGAGAACTGCTTTTCAAACCTCTGGAGACCTGAATTTAACAGAGAGAAAACCAAGGCTGGTTTCAAGCTTTCAAGCACCAAAGAGCTGTCCTGTCAGGTATTGAAACTGCAATCTGAATTGAATTTCTGTCTTCAAATTGAAATTCAGTCCAAAGACAGAACTTAAGTTGCATGGGAAAAACAACCAACCAACCAACAAAAACCCAAGCAAGCAGATGAAAAACCCCCAAACCAAATCAACAATCAAACACACTGAAAAACACCTCAAGCCCAAAACTACAAAACCAACGAGCCTCCCAGAGTTACACAATATTTTTATTTTTCATTTTTCTGACAAAAAAAACCCCACAGTGAAAAATGAATTGAAATGAATTTGTTTGAGACAAAATACCCATGTATGTTTATTCTTACAAAATTCATATAACTTATTTCAGAACAGAAACTGCAACAACACCACCTAAAAGTTTTGGAATATTGTTTTTTGACCCTTCTAGAAGTTTTGTGGGTGCCAGTTCTTGGCTGAAATATTGACTTGAAAGCGTTGAGTCTATTGGAGAGTTCCTTAGGGGTTCATTTCATTCTGCCCACACCAGAATTTCAGCTTTTTATTTGCTGGGCCTCATGATGAGCTTCAAGGCTGGAGCATTTTCAACACCAAAGGGAAGATGCGCAATGGTACGGTCAGGAAATGGAAATTCTTGCAGGCACAGAGTGCAGGAGATTCCTAAAGATGGAGAGAGGAGTGGGACAGGAACGTGTCTGAGCTGGGGGAGATAAATCAGCAGAGTCTGCACTAGACAGGAAGGGATCAGGAGTTACTGAGGGGGCTCAGGGAGAACGGGAGCAGTGGAATTCCCTGCCCACGGCAGGGGCTGGATCCAGGTGATCCCCAAGTTCCCTTCCCACCAAACCCTCCTGGGGCGCTGTGAGAAGGAGCCCCGTGTTCTCTTTGGACCCCGTTTGGTGATGCAGAGGTGGATGTTCTGCAGGGAGGGGATGTTTCACTGTGCAGGTGTCTCACCTGAGTACCTGGGGTCAGTGTGAGACTCACAGTGCACCCGGGGATCTGAAATGTCTCTGCAGTCTCTGCCTTTCAGGAAGAGCAGAGGCGGCCCAGAGGACATCGGTACCTTCCCCATCCCCACGCTGGCTCTCCTCTGTAACTGATAAAACATGAATGAGAATTCTTCGTGTTCCCCATCAACAGCCTAAATCCCTGCGCTGATGAGGAGCACTGAGCCCTTTTATATCCCGACCTGACGTTTGTTTGCCTTTGCAGGACACCTCAGAGCCCAAGAACTGTGACGGGGTCACTCCTCCGCTGGTGTTCTCGGTGGCTGCCTGGCTCTGAGCTCTGGGCAGGTGAAGGGACATCTTTCAGCATCAGCAGATTTACAGAGCTCACGCTCTGCTTTGAAACCTGGGGAAATGGATCCTGCAGGGCTGTTTACCCCACCAGCACACCTTGAAGCGCTGTCACGGCACCTGCACGTTGCGTAATTGCTGCTTCTCTCTCAACCAAACAGCAGCAAAATTTGTAGCAGGCAAAGGTATAATCACAGGGAGTGCTGCAGCCAATTTTCACAGCTCAGGCGTAAAAAAGGAAAAAAGCTAATTAGCAAGATCTGTTCCGGAGCCGAGCTGCGCTCTTTGTTTATTGCCTGCCCCTGAACCAGCGTTAGGGAAGGAGCTCCCGTGAGCACGTGTGATAGCCTGGTACGTGCACACGCTCTCCTTTGTGCTGTCACACAAACACTCAGATTCAGAACGAGACAGAAGTACTCAGTCTTCTCCAGTGTTCTTGGAAGGCAGATATCCCTGTGTGGTTTAGGTACAACAGAACAAAACAAAACAAACCTGAGCAGTTGTGTGTTGCCCTTCCTGAATTTTCAGCTCTTTTCCTGCCTCACTGTTGAGGCCTCAGAGTCTCACAGGTGTTTAAAACGTGTTAGGGCCCTCCTGTCCCGTGGAAGGCAGCTCTGAGCTCTGGCTCAGCTGGAAGTGAAGGCAGTGACCAGGCAGGAAAGTCATCAGTGGTCATCAGTGGTGAAAGAATGAAAAACCAGGTGAGCCCTGCAGAGCTGAGGGCAGGAGGTGGCAGAATTTGGGCTCAGCCTCTGGCTTTGGGTGTATCTCCAGTGGCTCTTTGGGAAGGGCTCCCTGACTCCCCAAAGGAGCCCTGGCTGGGGTCTGTGCACGACAATGATGGAGAGGATCCAGCCCGTGCCAGATGAACATATGGCTGAAGCAGGGTGCTTCAGGGGATGCAGCAGTAAGCAGATACTGCTCATGCGACTGATCAGAGTGAAAACCAAATTCAGTTTATTACACTGCCTGCAGATATAGAATTGAATAGTAATTGTTTGAACTGGATTCAGCAATACCTACCACAAGCCACTAATGAAAGAGACCTGTGTTGTCTTGCACTGCTGGATTAAGATTGTTGAGCACATTGTATTTTTAGAACAGCAATCAGGATCTCTTACATTACTCACGAAACGCACGGCGCAGGTTCAGCCAGGTAGAACAACTTGTCTGGCTGGTGCAGAGCTGCAGCAGGGCAGTGCTGGGCCTGAGCTCGGCAGGGCACAGGAGGGAAGGCTGCAGCCTAATTCAGGGATTATCTGAGACAACGGAGGACCTGCATTGGTTTCACTGGGTTTTCCTCAAGTGTGTACTGAGATCAATGGAGAAAGTTGCCCAGTTAAGCTCAGTGGAGCAGTTCTGCGGTTGTTTCTTTTAATCTGGTCCTGCTTTCCACCGAGAGCCCTTTTAAAACAACAGATCTTTCATGTCTGTGTAACACATACAAGAGATAGATCTAAAAAATCCATACAGATCTCTACCTCATGAAATATCTTGTAAGCATGACCTCAAAGATGGAGCAAGGATGTATATAAAGATTGATAAACTCCTTCAGGAGTGACTGGTGCAGGACAACGCCTGATGGAGGCCCCGGCTCCCAGTGTGCCCAGCACAGGAGGGCACAGGAGCGTGGTGTGAGTGCCGGCAGCTCCAGCCTTGCTGCTCACAGAGCTGCGTTGGTCACTGCAGCACTGACCCTTCCCATGCTGATTGCAGCCACCCAAGGGCTCCCCAGGCTGAGCTGCTCCCTGGCTGTTCAACGCCGCAAACACCCGGCCCTGCTGGCTCCGAGGGACGGCCACAGCTGGCGAAAGATGAGGCTGCTGGAGCAGCGAGAGGACAAGAGTGTGCAGGATCAGTGCCTGAGAGCAGATCCACCCCAGAGCTCAGCCAGCAGCAGCTGCCAGCAGAGCTGCGAGGGAAAACTCCCTCCTGAGTGTGGGAGCTGCTGGGCACAGGGAGAAGGCTGAGGAGGAGACGCATGGAGCAGATGTGGCTGCGAGAGAGGCTCCCAGGCCCTCGGCGCAGTCAGATCTGCAATCACATCTCCCTGATTCGGAGGAAGCTCCAGAGCTCCACGCCCTGTCCCAGCCAGGGCCCTGAGCTTCCAGGGACACTGCCAGAGACACTGCCAGGGACACTGCCTCACATGGCGCTTGTCAGCAGCCCCGGAGCCTCTCCCCAGGGCAGGGGAAGCTGGAGCCCTGTGCAGGAGGGGCTGGGGATGGGAAGGAGAGCCCTGGAGCATGGGAGAGTCTCTCCTTTTTCTGTAACACCACAGGAGAGCTGAGCTGCCGTGCCACTGCCCTCTCTGCTGGGTTTAGGGAGGCAATTCCCAGCACTCTGATTCCCCTCTCTGTTCAGTCAGTGCTGTTATCAAGGAAGAAAAATATGAACCAAACTCCTTTCTCTTCTGTTTGTTCTGGCTCCCACACTCCACGCCAGTGCCCGTCCCGTGGTGGAGACCTGCTCCTCCCTGCCCAGCGATGCCCTTGGTGCCACCTGGCCACTGTCCCCGTGCTGATGGCAGAGTGTCCCTGTGCCAGGAGGGCGAGGACAGAGCTCGGACACCCCGCCTGGATTTCAGATTGTCCAGCTCCCCAGGGCTGGGACCCACAGCTGCCAGGAGCACGGTGCCCGGGCAGCAGGGACACCCTGGCACGCAGGGAAGGAGGAGTGGAGCCAACACCAGCGTGGTCCCAGGGCAGGGAACCATGGGGATCCCCCAAACACCTCCCCAGGGCATCCCCCAAACACCTCCCCAGGGCAGCCCAGGACAGCTCTGCTGGGAGGGAGGTGGGCAGAGGGAGCAGAGCGGGGTGGGAGCAGCTGGCCCACGCTCACCGCGGCTCCGGGGCTGGTTCTGAATTTCAGCACCCTGAATTTCAGCACTCTGAAGTTCTGGCTCTCAGGGATGTTTTCTGCCCTGCAGCCTCCCCGCCTTCAAGCCGGGGATGGGGATCTCCACCTCGGCCGGGAGCGGGGCTCAGGGGTGTAGCTTCGTAATCTGCACTGGAATTTTCACAAAAGGGCTCTTAGTACGTCAGCCACAATATTCCACTTAGGTCTGGCTGCAAAGGGGGATATGGAAAAAATAAAAAAAAATGTTAATCAAGCGCTAATCTCGCTGCTAATTATTGTAATTGCTTACATTTGGAATTTCTGTATATGTCTCTCTTATTTTCCTTCTCTAAATGGGAGCAAAATGTACAAAAGGGCAGGTATTTCCTCCTTTCTGCTCCTACTCCACCTATTTATTGGGCCATACTACATGCCTGGGAGTTTCATAATGGGAATTGGAAATGGAATTAAAGAAAAGGAAATTGCTGCAAATGAAGCAATTTCCTGGGTGTAAACAGGGCTTGGAATTTTGAAGAACAGATTTCACATGAAAACATATTTTGTTCTGTCAAACAAATGTGACGATTTCTTTGTCAGAAACTCTTTGGCTGAGAACACTGACAAATAACCTCATTATGATCGCTGATGACATCAAAGCGCAAGGACTGAGCGCTGAAGTCCTAATTTGGGCAGAACTCCAGCACTTCAGTGATGCTTTTGTCTCAGTAATCACACCAGGATCTGCTCTTGGCAGGTCCCAGCCCTGGTGGATAACAATACACCCTGGACTGACTCCTCCAGGATTTGTTAACTCGCTTTGCAAACGCAAATTGAGACTGGAGGAGCTGAATCCCGTGGACTTCCACCAAGAGGGAGATTTGGTGCAGTGTTCTGACACCATTTAGACACCCACGTGTGTGCACAAGGTCCAGCCTGGCCTTGGACACTCCCAGGATGGGGCAGCCACAGCCTCTCTGGGCAGCGGTTAAATTATTTCAGAAATATCAATTTGAGCTTCTGCTCCTTTAAACTCCTTAAATAATTTCCCTCCTCTTTCTTTCAGCACTGGGGGTTGGACACTGAGAGCTGATCTTCCTATCAGTGAGGGGCTTTGAATGCAGAAGGCTCAGGTAATTTCCCAAAACGAAGAGAGACAGTTTGGAGTCTCTGCATGAAGCAATATTTCCTGAGCAGCGTGGAGATGCCCCTGCTGGGCAGCCTGCAGGCAGGTGTGTTCATGCAGACCTTGGTTTGAACACTCAGGGCTCATTTCAGCCTTCTGGGAAGCCCGCTGAAGTTGCTGCCTGCCACCAGGAATGCAGGAGGTGCTGTTTAATTTTTGCACATTCTACAACCTAAAAGAGTAGAAGTGTTACATCTGCAAACACTGTCCCCTGCCAGTGGGGACAATTCTGGTTTTTTGGAAATTCTTTGAAGACTTTGGATGAAATCTAGAGGTATTCAGCTCCATTTTAGCCCTCTCTGTTCCAAGTGTGGCCTGGTGGTTGTGTACCCCACAGAGGCATAAAGCAGCAGTGTCCGGAGCCATCGGAGCACACACCCAGCGCAGGGCATGAAAGGATTGCACCAGCACACTCTGGTGTGCCCCTGAGGCAGAACGTGTGCTTGGCTGTCTGTCACAGCAGCAAAAGCAAACCCTGCGTGTACCAGAGGTAAGAAAATCATTCATCCAAGAATAATCAACTTTTGGAAATCATTCACAGCTGCTACAACTGAGCACAATGCCCCAGCAATTAGCTGTGCATCATTGCGTTGAAATTGCACAAAGCTGCCTGCAGTGGGGGTGGCGAATATTTGTTAAGCCGGGTTTATATGAAATAAGAGATCACCTGGAGGAGGAACATTACTGGAATTTACGTTTCAGGTCATATCTGGGAATTTACATTTCACTTGTAGAACGTCTCCTCTTGGCTTTCACAAGTAATGATGTCATAGATCAAAGATCCTGGGTATCTCGGAGAGCCCTGCTGAAGACACGATGAATAATTCAATGTTTGCAGGCCGGCTCCTACTCTTATTTGTACTGGAGTTAATAAGAAGTGATTCCCTTGAAGCCAAGGGAAGATTTTATTGCAGCGTGAGGGATGTGAGTGAGAATGAGGGGACCAGAGGGCACCCACGGCTTCACTGCCCTCTCAGAGGGTGTCAGAGCCGGCTGAGTCCGGCCAGGCTGAAGGGAACTCCATGGGGAGAGGCTCTGGGGACGGCAGAGCGCTGCAAACCACAGGCAGGAGCCAGGGAGATGGACCCTGAGCCCCAGGGTGGAAGTGTTTGGTGATGGACCGGGAGGAATCACTGCTCCCACAGGAAGGACAATGGAAACCCAGATGGGAACAGGCACAGGGTGTCTGCCTTTGGGAGCAGCACAACCGAGAGCACATCCTCAGTGTGGCATTACAGAGCTCTCAGTCACCGTCCTCAGGGCTGCTCCAACAGCCTTCACAGAAACTGAGCCTCAGTGAACAGTTTTCTATCATTTTTTGCACTTTTTCAGCCAGTTAAGAGCTGAAACGCTTCCCTAATGTGAGGGGAAAATTCCCATTTTTTCTATGGGATCTCTGGTGTTTGTGGAAAGCTGTCCCAGGAGCCCTTCACCTCTCCCTAAACGCTGCAGAGGCTCTCCTGGGCATGGCTGTGGCGCTGGCCCAGCTCTGCAGAGCTTTGCTGGGCAGCAGCCTGGCAGCCCTGGCACATCCCAGGGAGGTGAGAACCCCCCAGACCCCAGCGATCTCTGACCCCACCATTCCCCAGAGACAGAGATGTGTCCCCAAACTCAGAGCCACTCCTGGCTCCTCTGCATCCTGCACAGCTCCAACCTTCCACAGCAGTTTCCTTAATTACACACAGTGGTTAATAACCGGCGATTCTTGCACACCTAATTAGATAGAGAAGCAGCTTTCCAAGTGCATCAGGCACACTTTTTCCCTGGTATGGAAAAACTCCGAATTTCCAGCCGTTCATTGTGCACCTGCTGCACCCCCAGGGAAGGGTGTTCACTCCTTGCTCCCCTTTCTGGGGTCAGGGAGGGAGCCACATTGAAAATGTTCTCTACCCAGTGCTCATTGTAGGGAAATAATCAATGGAGGGAAATTAGAGAGGGCAAACCAGAAGCTGCTGGAATTAATTTCCAGCCTTTCCCAACAGTGAAAGCTCCTTCCAGCACTGGAGCACATGAGCCCTCTTGCTCCTTTAATGCCACCACCAATGCACTGGCTCCTATTTGTCACCAAGGGAAAGTTACATTTTCTCATTCCTTGTTGAGGTTCACATTCAAGACAAAACTCCAAGGAACTGAATTTGACCTTGAACCGATTCCAAAAATTTAGCTTGTGCACTTCCAGTTGAAAGAAAAATCAGGGATCCTGGCTCAAGGGTGAAATGGAAGCCTTGTTTGAACTACAAAATTAGTGCAGTTTGAGAAAAATGACTGTGTAGTACGGGAACATAAATTAAAGGTAAATCATGAAAACAATGAAGTTTTTTTAAAAAATAAAATCACTTTCCGTTAAAAGTCAATTATTTCTCTAGAAGGTCAAACTTATTTTCAGTAATAACACTGTTCGCTGGTAGACCATGAAGACCTGTGCACGTCTGAAATATGTAGAACTTTTAATATGCACAACAGAAACTGGAGGTTGGAACGGTGTCAAAGAGTCTCTGCGAAATTACAATGCAAGTCGGACCGCATGAAGTAATCAAAGCCTCCGTTTATTAAAATGTGTTATTTATGGCTTACAGAAAATATTTCTTGTCTGTGAAAGAGAAATGAGTTAAGAATTAACCCTTTTAATATTAAGAGGCTCCTTTTTTTCATTAAACATACAAATACTGGGTTTTATTCATGAAGCAGGCAGAGCAGAGCCGCCAAGTCTCCCCCATTATCATCTCCTGGGCTCATTCTCTCGCTAATAAATCTTCTGGTTCACGTTTGCTGCCCACAGAATGCTGATGCCTCGCCTGCTGCCTGGGCTGCTGCCACGGGGTGGGTGAGGGCTGCCCTGGCAGCTGGCTCTGGGTGGCTTTGGGTGGCACTGGGTGGCACTGGGTGGCACTGGACCACGGCCACTGCTGAGCGGGCAGGGGGCTGCTCCGAGTGCTCAGTGCTTGTCTCAGGCCAGGGGCTGTCCAGATCTGTTGGCAAGAGAGGTAAAACAGGTTGGGTCCTCCCGGGCCAATCTCGTCACTGTGAGCCCTTGCTTTGCTTGGAAAAGAAAAGCTTTGACAATCTTATTTTTTAATTACTTTTTTAGGGTCTGGTCTCTCTGTTCACCTTTATACCTGAGCCAAAACCACTGAAGGACCAGCACAGCATCCTCCACCAGTGCTGTTCCCTGTGTTTAACTCGTTATCAGAGAATCCTGGAGCTGGAAGCTCTTCCCATCCCACCCCTGCCATGGCAGGGACACTTCCCCCATCCCAGGCTGCTCCAAGCCCCGTCCAGCCTGGCCCTGGGCACTCCCAGGGATGGCAAAGTGAAACGTTTTTTCCGTTCTTGCCCAGGAAAGGGAATGGCTGGGAAGAGGAAGGCAGGGACAGACAGACACATCCAGAGGCTCCAGCAGCAGGGCCCAGCCTGGCAGCCCCCGCGCTGGGGCTCCTGGCACCTGGCCACGGCTGCTCATCACTTACAGAGGGTGGGAAGCCCAAGTTCTTCTTCAGCGCCTGTGGATATATTAAATATCTATTAAATAAAACACACACCAGCCTCGCTGTGCTGCTGGTTTTGTCAGAGTAAGGAAAATGCTTTAACACACAGCAGCTACTGCCCCGCATCTGTGCAGCGAGGGTCTGCTGGGGGCTTTTAAGTCACAACTCTGAGATGATCGTGGGTTTAACACTTCCCAAATGCTTTTAAGTCTGAATAGTTCAGACCTGAAGTAAGCCTTCCCTTAGGGATTTAATGTATTTAATTATCTCTGAAGTTTTATCCATCATAATAGCTAAGTGAAATCATTGCTCTTGTACAGAACAAAGGGAAGCCAAACATATAAATCAATATTTGATTTTTGTAAGTTATTTACCGGAGTAACACATGACAGACAGCGAAACAGTAAAAGAGTTCCCAATAATTATTAATTTTTTTACTAAATAAAAACTTAACAAAAGGGTATTTTAAAACAACAAAATTCAAGACCAATCACCTGGGAGAGATGGGAATGTCCCCAGCAGCATGGTGGGAGAGGCAGAAAGAGGAACAATGGAGACTTTTAACTACTTCTGCTTTACTTTACAAGCGGAGAATGTGGCCCCAAATTCTGCCTGACGCTGTCACCCCTCCTGCAGCACCTGGAACTCTTGTCCTCCCCCCGGGATCTGGGACTCTCGACACCAACAGGGCTCCACCCTGCTCAGAGACACAAAGGCAGTGCCACTCCTCTGATAAGGAAATTCGAAGCATTTCCTTGGATTTATCAGCTCCCAGGGTTTCCTGGCCCAAGGAGTTGTTGCCCATGCAGGGCGGAATCTGCCGCTCGCCTCCTGCGCTGCTGCAGAAGAGACAGTGGCAAAGCCGTGTCCCTCAAACACAGCGTGGAGGGCTCTGACAGAAATCAGCAATCAGCGTTTTGTGCTGCTGGATGCGCCTTGCTGACAACAGGGCAACGAGAGCTTCGTAAAGGAGATTCCTGTGGAATCCCAACTCACAAACCATAGAATTCAAGCAATGGAGGAAAACAACTTGCACACCTTCACAGGGGGAACCAGGACTCCTCAGGGGAGAGAATCCCAGAGCCCGCATCACAGAATCCCTGTTAGAGGTCACACATTTAGTAAAGATCATGGTAAATAACAAATGGTAACCAGAATCGATCCCAGTCATGCACTGGGTATCAGGCACCTCCAGGTGTGCCCCCAGACTGGCATTCTCCCTCTCTGCTCTGGAGAAGATGCACTGAAGGACCATAGAACTGAGCCACACATCACAGGATTAACTCCAGATGAAAATGGGAGAAGAGACACAGGCACAAACTGGCCAGGGACAGGAGGTTGTATACATTTACCACCAGCACCTGGAGAGGTGTTCAGTTGAAGGAAAAGAAATGATCCCAACCAGGCTGTGAGAAAGGGAGCTCCTGGGCCATTCTGGTGTTTGGTTTAAAGGTAACCCTGCAGCAGTGACATACCAATCACATCCCCACCACAAACACTGCAAAGAGGTTACGGGAAAGGAGCTGCAGCCCAGCACATCCACCCAGCTTTCTTTAATCCTTTTTCCTTTCAGGCAAATTCCGGACTTTTCCCACCTGCCTGCTGTTCCCTTGCTGCTCAGTGATCCCGCTGGGCTGAATGTGACCCCGCTCAGAGGGCTGCGGTGGCTGCACTGGCACAGGGTCCCTGGCACAGACACAGATGAGCAGAGGGCTCCCTTGAGGAGAGAACAGCAGCAGTGACTCCTGTCCAGCTTAGGAGCTGCCTGATGGGGACCATTTGTTTTCTTTCATTCAGTAAAAGGTGTCGCTTTCGAGAGACTCTCCTCTAACGAGCCCTGAGATGATCAAGAAGGATTCCCTGGGCACAGTCCCTGTCTGAGACATGGAGTTCATAGATTTAGATCATTGAGTGCAAAGCAATGAGACCTCACACAGAAAATGCTCAATCTTTGGTTTAATAAGAGCCTTAAAATGTGAAGCTCCTTGGTTTACACCCCCCGAGAACATCAAGGACACCAGGAGAGGTGCATTTCACCAAGAGGAGTTTGTCCTGGCGCTGTAAGTGCCACACTGCCCAGCCCACACCCCTTGAGCACCGTTCTCTCTGTGGCTTCTTTGTGTCTTCACCACTTTTCCTTTTCCTCAGGGACCCAGAGCTGTGCACAGGAGCTCCAGGGATTTCCTGGGCACAGCAGAGGCGCTGGCACCAGAGGCTGCTGCTCCCACACCACCAGGGTTTGTGTGCAACAAGCACGGGCAGAGCTCAGACCCAAACGGTGATAACAGAGCCTCGGGAATGCGCAGCGCAGCTTCCAAGGGCTTGGAAATGCTCTCCTGCAGCAGCTCCTGTGCCAGGAATCCCAGCTCTGGGCACTGCTGGCAGGGATCCCCCGTGGGGAGTTCTGCCAGGAGTGCTCACCTGAGTGAAGGGGGACAAAGAAATGAAACAGCTGACTGAGGACCATCATTGTCACTGCCAGGGACAGCTCGGGGAGCTGAGAGAGGAACAGCACGGGGCTGCAGCACCGACACATCCCAGACAGGGCTTCCCGTGAGGAGACAGGGCAGCAGCTGGGCACACGAGTCTTTCTCCAGGCCATTGGTTCCAGATCCACGATTTCTTTTTTTAATTGCAAAAATGAATAAAACAAAATCACAAAGCTGCTATCATTCTCTAACACCTTCTGTTCTCTACAGTGCAGTGAACCAGGCCTAGGAATAAAGGACTCTGTGGGTGTTGTCTCGGTTTGTCTGTGCTCACAGTGGAATGAGGGTACAAGTTTGCTGCTGCATTTCTGCATTTCATGGATTTATCTATTAAGAAGACCCACGAGAGATTAATATTTGACTGTGGCTTACCAGAACAGATGAAATAATCAACGCCACCAGCAGCAGAGCTGCTGCAGTTGGACTGGTCCCTGGTTGCTGGGCCATGCTCTGAAAATGCACAATTTTCCTGCAGCTGGGGCACTCAGGACGTTTTTCACCTGTTTCTTTAATAGGAATTCACCCTCTGCTGCTGCCTCTTCCACACCAGGGGAATTTCTGTGAACCCTGGTGGAACCTAGAAAGCGTTGCCCCTTGACCCAATGCAGCTGGGAATAAGCTCAGTGTCAGAGACTGGTGGGAGAACCCCACTCGTTCCCTGGAAAAGAAGATAAACAGATAAAGTTTGAAGAAATTAGGAAAATGACAACAAAAAGTCTTTCCCAGCAATAAACTTAACAGTCTACATACAGTTTAATTGCTTGCTCTGTTTTCGGTTTTGAGCATATGCTGTTGTAATCATCAAGTGAAAACAGGGTTCAGGTATGCAAGATAAGTTTGTGGATAATGTGAAAGAAAAAATGTTGAGGCATACTATACCTTGAGTATTTACATTCCTGTTTTTATAATTATCTTAATTAAAGAGTAATTATTTCACTTACAGATAGGCTTATCTCTAACATGAAACTACCTGTCTACCATAATAAAAATTGGAAAACATCAAAATTGCATTTTTTTACTGTCTTTAATAGCTGCTCTGTATTTTAAATGCTCTCTTCACCACAAGGAAAACACATTGTTATATTCCCTTGGTATTCTTCATTTATAAAGAGCAGGCAGGTTGCTCGGGATGGGAGCAGGATTTCCAGGAGCACAGAATTAGCTGGCTGACAAAAACGTGCTTTTTTCATGTGAAACGAAAGACAAAAACATCAAGTGCCAGTGCAGGGTCAGGCATGAGGATGCAGGAGCAGCAGGAAGACGCAGGAGCAGCAGGAAAATGAGGCAGAAATGTGCCGGTGCCTCTGCTCCTGCTCTGTGCCCCGGGAGTTCTGGGGACAGAGGGCACAGCCAGGGGCAGCTGAGGAGTCTCTGCAGCCGAACTCAGCTCTCAGCATCTCACCAGCTCCTCTCCCTGCCTGGATCTGCCCCTGGACTGCCTGAGTGCCCTCCTGCCCACCCTGAGTGCCCTCCCTGGAACCAGAGCAGCTTTAGGTCCCTTCCGACCCAAACCACTCCGGGGTTCTGTGATACCACCCGAGTGCTCAAGGACGCTTATTCATCCGACTCAGAAAAAAATTCCCTAAATAAAACCTTTTGACTCTTCTTCAGAAGGAATGGACTTCCCCTGTGCTGAGCCGTGCCAGGAGTTGGCTGTGTGAGGCGCCAGTCACCGTGAGCACCAGCGGGGCTGAGAATGCTGGAGCTGAACGTCCTGCACACCCAGATCCCTGAGATCCCAGCTAGAGCCCCGGTCTGGAAAGAGCTTTCCTTTGTTTCTATCCTGCCCTCCAGTGGTTTAACTGGGGCTGAACTGGAAGACGGGTCAAGGCAGAGCTGAAAAAAAGCACCACCCAAAACATCCAAACATCCTCGCCTGTTCCTCTGGCTGGCTGCAGGACAAAACCCAGACAGGTCACATGCTGAAATTTGCTAAAATTGAACAAACTACGATCTTTTTTTTTTTTGTCTGATGAGATAATAAACTGTTAATAAAACAGAATTCCTGAGATAAATGCTTCTCAACAGCGATTAAAGCCATTAAGAAGCAAAATCACTTTTCAAGTATAATTTTCAAAGCCTCGCATCGAAGACAGATTTTAATTGAATCTTTATTTATTATTTTGGAGATGTAAGGCACGGAGCTGGGTCAGGGCTGGAGCTGGGCCAGGGCAGGGTCAGGCTGGATGTCAGGAAAGGTTCTTCTCCTGTTGTGCCCAGAGCAGGACTGTGTAAAGCACAATGAGAAATGGAGAGCCGGGCAGCAGCTTCCCATTCCTGTCCCAAACATGACACCGTTTTTTCCAATGGGAATGTTTAAACATTCTCTATTTAAATGTTTAATCACAGGGATGCAGAAAAGGGGAAGGAAAAGAGGGAATTAATAATTATATCACTAAAATTCATTATAACCACCTGTAAAATTATTCCCTTCATTTACCCTAAGTGGACATGGAGAGGGAGATGGAAGGCATCTTGAGTAAGTTTTAATAATTGCTAATAATAATCTTCATTATTGTTTTACTATGGGAAATTTCCAAAAAGCTGTGCTGATCTTTAATATTAAGTTTAATATTAGTTTTATATGAGTTCCTCCAGGCAATCAATCACAACGGAGTGTTCAGTGCATCCCTGTATTTATTTAAACAACGTGTAACAGCACAGTGCAGGATGGCATCAAGAATAAACCCGAAAAATGTCTCTTTTCTGAGGCCAGATGATCATTCAGAGACTCCACAGAAAATTGAAGGCCATTTTGCTCGTGACAGGAGAATTATTACCGTGTTATATTTAGCTAACACAAAACCCTTCCAGGGCGTGAGCGGAGTTCTGCAGGAACATCCTTTGGCAGCAGAGTCACGGAGGGACATTGGCTGTGGCCTTGGCAGGACAGGGCTGAGGGGACATCGGTGTTTTCCTGCGCCTGGGAGGGCCTGGCTGCTGCTGCAGGGGCTGGACAGTGACGCCAGAAGGGGTTGGGGACATTAACAAATGCCACGAGGTGCCGTTCCCACTCACCAGAAGAGGTTGGGGTATCAATAAATGCCAGGAGGTGCCGTTCCCACTGACCAGAAGAGGTTGGGGTATCAATAAATGCCAGGAGGTGCCGTTCCCACTGACCAGAAGAGGTTGGGGTATCAATAAATGCCAGGAGGTGCCGTTCCCACTCAGCAGCCGAGGGCTGGGTAGGAGTCAGGGATGGCTCTCGTATCTCTTCAGAACCGTAAATCTCCTTTTCCTGCCTGCCTGACCCCCTCTGCCCTCACCCACGCTCAGGAAGCACCGGCACAGCCCGTGCCCCGTGCCCGGCGTGGGAAGGGTGCTCAGGAACCGCTCCTGCCACGGGGCCGGGGCAGGGCAGGCTCAGCCAGACCCCAGGTGAGTGCCACCCTCACCTGAGCCATGCAGGGACCGCCGGGCTGTGCTGAGCAGAGGAGAGGTGACGTGTGACACTGGGAGATAAAAACAAATGCCCGTGGATTCAGCAGCCCTAAGGACCCAGCTGAAAAAAGCAATATTTTCCTATTCAGTTGGAATGGCAAAGAGAAATTAAATTATGCTGTAATAAAGGAAATTGATTTAATTGTTTACAAGTGGCTCTGATTTATTTTTAATGATAGAAAAGACAATGATCCTGAATGGAACACACAACCCCATACATATATCAATGTCCAAGTCCTTTTCACACCCTTTCCTATATTTATAATTAAGAAGGAAGTCTTCTAATGACGTGCCTTGGGAAGAATGAGAAATTACTTAGGTGGGTTAAACAGCAGCTTCAAGTCCTCCTGGAAAATTAATTATGATCAGAGGTCATCCTCATCAGCAGCTCTGCAGAGAACGAGCCATTCTCCGGACACATTATCCCTGTGCAAATTCCTGGTGTTTCTGTGCAACCACACACAGCACAGAAATGGTGGGTGACTGCACACAGGGGGTTTCCTGTGAGCTGCTTTCACACAGGCACCGAGAATTTGCTTTCAAACATCATGTCAGAGGGTTATTTTTGTTCCATGGTGAGCAGAGATCCTAGAATAAGAGTATGGCAGCACAGAATGGTGGCTTGGAGTACGTTAATGGAATTAAAGTCTTTAGGCTTTGAAAACTCTTGCAGTCTGTTTTCATTTCACCTCTTGGACACCGGATCTTTTACCTGCACGGAGAGTTGTGTCTGCTGCCCTTAGTGCAGGATGGATTTTGTAAACGGCTTAAAGCCTTCTTGAGAGCTGAGCTTTCCTGGATGAGAGCACAGCCACTGGGAGAAGGATCATTCCCCCCAAAATGAGTGGTTTTAGTTCTCTAAATGAGCATCACCTTGGGAAACGTGACAAAAGCAGACCGACCTCGAAGGTGTCCATTCCTCACCCTCCCTTTTCCACAGACAGCTGAAAGAAACCCTCACGTTGTTCTCCAGCCTCCAAGCTCTGCCTTTCTCCTGCACCCACAAGTTCAACCACGGTCCTACACCCCACAGGATATGTAGGGTATCTGTATGATATGGTATCTGTGCTTTCTACAGATCCTATAAATATTTAATTCCATATTTGCGTAGAATTTTGTTCCCTGTGTACTCAGCTTGCATTTATTGCATTTATCCATTGAAGTAACCATTTCCCTTATGTCACAGCCCCTGGAACTCTCGCTGTGGTAAGAGGTGAGAAGACAATAATATTTTGACAAACTGAGATTTTCCAGCTGAGCGAGCAAGGAACAGGTGAGCCACAGCTGCCCTCTGGTTTTTCACCCACACTTGTGACTGGTCCAACCTGAAACAGCCCAGGCCTGACCCACCTGAGCTGCTCTTTTCCCCTCACGGCTTCTTGCCAGAGTTGCTGAACCCTCTGATTACCAAAAGGGCAAGAAATGGGTGTTCTGTGGGTGGACTCCAGCGTGCTGGAAGTGGTGCTTTATCTTGGCCCACACAACTGAAATTGCTGCCCTGCTGGGCATGCTGGGAATAAAAGGGTTTGAGGCAGGTCCAGTTCTGCCTCTCCCAAAGATGTAGAGCAAAAAGTCCGAAGAGCCTTTGAGCTGCCATCACCCACCTCTCCAGGCCCTCTCCAGCCCCTCTCCACCTCTCCAGCTCCTCTCCAGCTCTCCAGCCCCTCGGCAGTGCCGCTGTGGGAGCCAGGGCTGGGAAGGAAGGGGGGCTCTGACAGGGTGGGCTCATGCAGGGGGCTCTGGCAGCCCAGCCCTGTCCCAGTCCCTTTGCTGCTCCTCAGGCAGCATCAGGGACCCCGCCAGCCCCAGGAGCGTCTCTTGGTGCTGCCATTGCCGAACGGATGCTCTGCATGGGCAGCCTGGAAGGGCTCTGAACTCACCCCATTTTAAACAGACACATTTGCACTTGGTGTGGGCCTGGGCAAGGAAATGTTGGATAAAGGCTGCGGGGCTGGGGTGCTGGAGCTGGCTGGGTGTCACAGCAGCGTGTCAGAGCTCACTGGGTGTCACCGCAGCGTGTTGGAGCTCACCGGGTGTCACCGCAGCGTGTTGGGGCTGGCCGGGTGTCACCGCAGGGTATTGGGGCTGGCCGGGTGTCACCGCAGCGTGTCGGGGCTGGCCAGGTGTCACCATAGCATGTTGGAGCTCACCGGGTGTCACTGCAGTGTGTTGGGGCTGGCCAGGTGTCACCATAGCATGTCGGAGCTCACCGGGTGTCACTGCAGTGTGTCGGGGCTCCAGATGACGCCGAGGCTCTGACGTGAGCAGCTGTAATCTGCCCTGGCCTGGAGGTGCCCGCTCCGGGGTCACATCTCGTGCGTAACACGAGGTGACGCTCCGAAGGAAGCCGGACACATCAGTTATCCCCAATCAGCAGATTGCATTTCGAACGTTTACAGTGAAAGTTTCCTCCAGAAATGCCTCCTTTTTCCCCTCACTATTTTCATTTGTTAGTGAAAGAAAATGATGTGCTGGGGTCAGCAGTGTACTTGGCACATCTGTCCCAAGGAAGAGGATGAAGCCATTGCACTCGCGGCCTCTCAGCAGGGAAAACACCGGATCAGAGCCCAATTCTGACAGGACCTCTGTGCCCACGATCCCCTGAGTGTTCCATCTCTGTGGAATATTCCATCTCCACGGCCAGACTGGTTTATCCCAAATTCACTCTGCCTGCAGGCAGCACTGAAGCCCCGGAGCACGGCTGAGGCTGAGGAGCACTCCGGGGACACCGAGTGCCCCAGTCCAAGCCAGGGTGGGGTGGCAGCTGCTGCACCAGCCCTGGGGACACCCCATGCTCAGGGGGACACGTGCCTTCCACTGAGGGCACCCAGCAGGCCCTGCTGAGGAGGGGGAGCCCTGCCTTGGGCTGAGGGGACACCCCAGAATGAGGAGGGGACACCCCAGGCTGAGGAGGGGACCCAGCACCGCACATTGAGGGACACAGAGCATCCTCCAGGGCAGAAGACAGCCCAGGCTGAGGGGGACACCCCATGATGAGGAGGGGGTAAGAAGGAGGTTGATCAATAAATTAACTCCTGTAAGCGTGAGTTAACTATTAAAGAGTCAGCAAATGTTAATCCCAAACCTAAGGAGCAGGATGGGCCTTGGCCTTGCTGAGATAAGAGGAACAGAATGCAGCTTGTGAAGAGGAACAGGAGCTGCTGGAAGGACACAGAAACGGCTGCAGCAGCCAGGGAAGGGCCGGGCATGGCTCAGACAGAAAGGGGAGAAGGACATCGTGATGGAGACCCCGAGCCTTTATCAGAGAGACGCCGAGGAAGACTCGGAGCCTTCCCCAGTGCGACCACCGGAGCACACTGCGCCTGCGCGGCAGGTGCGCTAATGAGATTAATGAATTAATTTACATAACCGCACCCGATAAAGACTCGCTAAACACCCGCTAAACCCCGGGATTCCCCGAGCCTTCCCCTTACATCCCGCAGAGGGCGGCGGCAGAGGGGTCCCGCGCCCAGCCCGGGCGGGCATTCCCGGGAAATCCCCGTCGAGGATCGGGAATGTCGCGGAGCCGCGGGGAAGCGGTGCCGCAGCCGAGCAGCCACAGGATGCCGCTGTTGGTGCGGGGAAAGCCCAGCCCGATTTTCCCGTTTCCCGGGAATTTCGGCTGCAGAGCGGCGGCTCCCGGCGGCTTCCCTGGGACCGCTTTTGTCTCACTCGTGTTTTACTCCTTCCAGCAGCGCCCACCCAGCCCTGCACAGCCTGGAGCCACGGGAAAGCGCTGCTGAGCCGCTCGGGAGCATCTCTGACCACCCTGGCATCACCCCCCGGGATTCAGGCGGAGCTGCCCCCAGGGAAACCTCCATCCTCCCTTCCCAGGCTGGAATTCCAGCCCCGGGTTCCCGAGAGGAGGCTGCCCCGGTCGGTGCCACCTCCCCGCCTCCTGCTGTCCCTATAAACCATTTATTCTGTTTGTTTAATGGGGTTTAGCACATCTTCCCCCATGGATACACTTTACATCAGGGATGCTGATGAAATTCCTTTTGATTCCTTCTTTTCCGGGGTACAGCTGAGGAAGGGGACACGTGTGGAAACAGGATTGCAAAAGGATGCCAAGGCGAAGCGGCACTGAGGAGCAAAGAATCCACGGGAAAAGAGGGAGGAAAAGAGTTTCAGGGCAAAAATAAAGATGGATACTGCTGAGCAGAGGAGGCAGGTGAGGCAGTGAAAGCAAAGTAACACATCCTGACACGTCCTGGGATGCTTTGGGGTTGGAAAGAAGGATAAGGTGCCCTTGATGTGCCTCAGGACAGGAAAATGACCCAAGAGGTAAAGGCTGACACCAGCACCCCAGGGAGACAAGGATCCAGCACGGGGGAGATGGACACGCACCTGGATATGCTTGGGAAGAGGAGGAAGGATGGGATAATTCCTGTTACCTTCCTGATTAAAAAAAAAAAAGGCATTTCCCTGCAGAGCTGAAGTGTTCAGAAACAAATACCCCAAATGCTGAACTGGGACTGCCTGCGCATAGCTCCGTCCAACAAAAGGGGGAATGGCTCCGCAGTTTCTCCAGAAGAAGATCCCAAACTGGTTCTGAAGCTCAGGCACATCCCCTTCTGAAGCAAGGAACATCCATGAGCATATCTGGAAGAGATTTTGCGAGTGGTTACAGCAATGTTCACCTAATAAGAACTCAAAGCAAAATATTCCTAGTAATTGGAGAAAATGTATTAAAATTCATGCTGTAAAAAGGGAGCAAAGACCTTTTCTCTATTTATTTGCACCAATAATTTACATAAGTAGAACTGCGCTGATATAAAACTTTTAAAGAGAGAACTGGCCTTGCATTTGGCAGCTTTTTCTAAGCTAGGTTTTTATGGCCTGGCTAATTGTTCTCCTTCCTATACTCCCCGAAGAATCCTGATGGGCTTCAAGTTAATTTGCTGAAAGCCAGAAATCTAGTAAAAATGTAATTTTACCCTTGCTAACAGCTGGAGGACCAAAATCAATTTCAGCAGCTTGCTGAGTAATGGAATTAGAGGGCTGACAGCGGGCAGGAGCGAGGTGAAGGGCAGTGCCACCCTTGCTGGTTAACCCCTGCTGCACACACCCCTCAGGCTGCTCGGGGCTGATCCTCCTCATCCGGGGGGTGCTTCTGTGAGAAGAGGCAGTGGGGGATCACAGCAAGGCTGCTCTGGGCCCAGCTCTGAGCCGACACACACAGGAAGGTGCTCACTGAGCTCCAACAGCGGCACCTGAGCCTTCTGCTCGGCTCACACCTTCCGGGAGCTGGCAGCAGCCAGGGTTCCCTGTGCTGTACCCACCAGTGCCAGCTGGTCACCCGGGAGCTGCCAGAGATGGTTCTGGAACCCGTGTCTGCCTCTCACCGTCACCCAGAGCACTGGAGAAGGTGCTGGACAACTGCACCATCCTCACTCAGAGCTCAGTTCTGCTGCACCTCTTCTCGGAGGAGGAGATCCACAGAGAACTGACTCGAGTGAAACAACAGCTGATTTATTTTATACTTCTGAAAACGGACTGCAGCCTCTGGAGAAATAAAGAGGAAGAAACTGATGCTTTGCAAAAAAAAAAAAAAAATAAAGTGAAGCAATGTAAAGGCAGAAAGGAACACTGAAAGGTGATTGCTTTCTGCAGCCACAGGAAGAATAAAATCAATTAAAGCAAAAGCTCAAGGACTGGCTTAGAGATTAGAAAATTTGATATTGGAAAGTGGCTGATGAACTTATTTATTCTTTTGTAAGCAGGTTCTGAGTTTGAACCAGACTGCTTTATATGGCAGATGATTTATTTATCACCAATTTACAAGAGGCTCCTTTCACATCCCAATTAGTGCTGTTGGCACGGTGTGCACAGGGACAGGATCCTCGCGGGATAAGGATGTTTGTGCATCGGAATCTCCTCTGCGCCGATGGGCGGCAGCAGCAACGTTCCTTCCAGAGAGCTGATTTATGTGGGCACGGAGCTGCTCGTTAAAACCCATCATGTTTATTTGCAATCTGCAGCTGGCAGGGATTCCCTGGGACCGGAGCTGCCAGCGGGTGAAGCTGCAGGGTGGGAACTGCCTGGCAGCAGCAGAATAAAACCAGGTGGTTTTCTGTGAAACTGAGACAGGTGAGCGGTGACATTGCAGGGAGGAGAGAAAACCTTAAAATCAACGTGTGCAGCTGTAAAGATCACAGCACCTTCTCCTCAGTGCTGAACCCAAACCGGAGCTGGGTTGGAGGCA
This sequence comes from Pomatostomus ruficeps, assembly GCA_013400735.1. Lineage (NCBI taxonomy): Eukaryota > Metazoa > Chordata > Aves > Passeriformes > Timaliidae > Pomatostomus > Pomatostomus ruficeps. The sequence continues at coordinate 104,065 of VYZT01027275.1, forward strand.
GACTCCTGACTGGGTGTGCAGGCTGAGTGTGAGCTGGACCCTTCAGAACCTTCATTGCCTCTCCAGGGCCAGCACCCAAAGGTATTGCTGCCAAAAACCCCAATTCTTTCACATGCTGGCCACACTTTTACTCCTCAGACATAAGAAATAGAGACAAAGGCAACACCCAGAGAGAGGGAAATCACCTTAACTCCATCTCTGTATTTCAGTTCCTCACTTCACTGTGCGTTACCTTCCTCCTGTCCCTGATTCCCACCTGAATTGTGTGTTTTCCTCGTTTGCAGGACAATTGGATTCCTGAATCCTCCGAGCTCGTCTCCTGGCACCGGAGCACAGCCCAGCCCGGGCTCTGTGCTGCTCAGGGTTCTGTGCTCCTCCTGCAGGGAGCTCCGGCTGCTCAAGCTGCCCAGTTACAAACTGGTTCAGGAACAGGAGCACCTGCAGTGCTTAGGGACAATCAACTCTTCCCCCCTCAGCTAAGGCACGGAGTTGGACATGATCTGCAGCACTTCCAAATCAGCAATTTCCTCTGAAGTTAGGCAAGCAAAACCTGAGTAATGAAAATATTCAAAAAAGGATTTTTCTAGAATTCTCTTATTATTTAAACTAAATTTTTTTCTGAAGAAAAAATAGGAGTGGAACATAATAAACCTCAAAATAAACCACACAAGAGCCACAACCACAAAACAAATAGAAAAAAAATCCACTCACAAAAAAACAAACACCAAAACAACAACAAACAAAACCCAAATAAACAAAAACTAAACCAAATCCATAAAACCAAACACATCACACACACACAAATCAAAACCCAGCACATCCTCGCCCCAAAAAAACCCGAAACAAAATACACCCCCAAATAAAACCAAGGCAGACAACTCTTGGAGAAGGGGGTTGGATTAATTGCACAGATGAGCCACTCGAGGCGAAGGTAGCAGAGAGCAGCAGTGACAAATCCGATCACAAGGAGCTTGCAGGTGTTTATTATTTTTCAAGGGTACAATGCACTCTCGTATCTCTGTACGACAAACCACCATGCCCTTTATTTATATAACACTTTCATTCTTTGCAGGCAAGAACATTTCACAAAAACAGGGAACATTTTCCCAGGCTGATCGAAGCCACCTCAGCATTCACGTTCTGGATTTTCTCAGCATTGATGCTGGTGTGTTTATTTATTTAACACTAAAAAAATAATTAAGGTACAAGCTTGGCATCCTGGCTCACAGCCCAGAGGTCTTACAAATGTTTAAAAACAACAACCCCTTGACACTGCAGGTTGCAGGAATGTACAAATACAGAAGTTTACAAATAAAAATGGAAATCTAAGAGGCCATTCTCCAGAAACTTTTATTCTTTTTTTCTCTTGGGCAGGGTCTCCATCCTGCCCAATGGTAAAGATTCTCTTGGAGGATTCCTTTCAGCCCAACATCCTGCAGAGAAGCACGAAGTAGCTACTGGCACAAACAAATTCTGCTCCTTTGGATTTCCTGGGCAGGTGGGTCTGTGTGAGACTCACACACCCTGTAAATTCGGGATTTATGGGACACAGGCTGCAAATGGGCACTGGGCTTTGGTGAACATTCACTTTTTATGCTCATTGTGATCCGAGCATGATTTAATCTGCGTATCTGTGAAGCTTCCAACAGGAAGTTGGATTAATTTTGCTCCATTTCTGATTCTCTGCATCACTCACTCCGGCAGCCTGATGTGCGCCAAATTTTAATCTGCCTGGGATTTTTAGAAATAAGAGTTGAATAATTAAGTAACTCGCTAATCAGACGGGTTGGCCACCATCCCGAGGCACAATTAACCTGCCTCACCTGGAGCTGGGAGGGCTGGGCTGTGTCCTGCCCAGCTCTGAACCCGCCCAGGACGAGGGAAACCAAACTGATCTCAGCAACCCCTTTCAGCAGTGAGATTGTTTAGGTGGCTCCAGTTTAATATAAATTCCTTGGAATGAATCCAGAGGGGTCACCAAGTTTATCCCAGGGCTGGAGCCCCTCTGGAGCCAGGCTGGGAGAGCTGGGGGGGCTCCCCTGGAGAGGAGAAGGATCCAGGGAGAGCTGGAGAGGGACTGGGGACAAGGGCTGGAGGAACAGGACCCAGGGAATGGCTTCCACTGCCAGAGGGCAGCGATGGATGGGATCCGGGGAAGGAATTCCCGGATGGGAGAGCGGGGAGGGGCTGGATGGGATTCCCAGAGTGGGAATTTTGGAAAGCCCCGCGGCAGAGCGAGGAGCGGAGCGGGTCCCGAGTGTGTGCGGTGCCTTGGAGCGCTCGGTGAGGGGAGCCCGGCGCTAGGGGGGGGTCACGGAGCGCCCGGAGCCGCTCGGGCAGCGCTCGGATCCGCGGGACAGCGCCGGGAAAGGGAAATGAGAGGGGTTTGGAGCCGCGGCAGCCAGCCGGGCCGGGCAGAGCCGATCCCAGCGCTCCCTGGGCACTCTGGGCTCATCCATCTCCCTCCCCAGGGCCGGGCACACTCGGCGCTCCCGGCTCTCCTGCGGGACCCCCGGGGCTGCTCAGCCGTGCGGAACCAGGCACAGCCGGGAGGAAGGGCAGGAATCGCTCAGAGCATCTTCCAGCCCCTCTCTGCCCATCGCAGCGGTGCTGAGAGGAGGATGAGGGGAGGAGGGCAGGGTCCGTGTCTGCTGGATGGAACGGTGAAAGGGCTGCTGGCAGCTGAGAAGGGGCTGATCAATAAATTAACTCCTGTGAGTTAACTATTAAAGAGTCAGCAAATGTTAATCCCAAACCTAAGGAGCAGGATGGGCCCTGGCCTTGCTGAGATAAGAGGAACAGAATGCAGCTTGTGAAGAGGAGCAGGAGCTGCTGGAAGGACACAGAAACGGCTGCAGCAGCCAGGGAAGGGCCGGGCATGGCTCAGACAGAAAGGGGAGAAGGACATCGTGATGGAGACCCCGAGCCTTCATCAGAGAGACCCCGAGGAAGACTCGGAGCCTCCCCCAGTGCCACCACCGGAGCACACTGCGCCTGCGCGGCAGGTGCGCTAATGAGATTAATTACACCTGAAAGCTAATTTGAATAACCACGCCCATCCTGCGGATGTAATGAATATACATGAGCTGTAACCATACATGGTGCTGTGGAAAGTGCTGGGGTGCATTGGGAGGACCGCACCCCACGCACCCGGCGCCGAATAAAGCAAATCCCCGAATGAAGCAAATCCCCGAATGAAGCAAATCCCCGCTGCTCTGCCTCTGCCGGGCCTCTGGGCTCTGTTGGGAGCCATTCAATCCCTGACTCTGCCTCGGAAGGGGCTCTGGGCCCTGCTTGGAGCCATTCACAGCCAAGCCAGGGTTGCGGAGTGAAAAGCCCCCATCTCCCAACCAACTGCAGGCTAATGTTTTCCTAGAGATTTTCCTAGAGACTCTGGTTCAGGAGGAAACAGACTCAGATTCTCACAGCATCCCTCAGGGTTTTGTTCAGAGTACAGAACTATGCTGCTTTGTCAGGTAGAAAATGATTTTTCCACCATTAGGGGTTTTTTTCTCACTGCAGCTGTGGGTTTTTTAAGACTTACATTCTTCAAAGAAAATAATTCTAGACCACACGTAACAGTGAGCCCTTAGAAGAGCCCTGTATTGCTTTCCTGTTTCTGGGAGGAAAGTGTTTTTAAACCAATGCTTCTCCCTAACTCCTCTGGGCAATCGGTCTGAGATGAGAGAGGGGAGGGGAGGGGTGGGAGCAGTGCAGGGAGGCTGCAGCATGGAGTGAAATGACAAAATAAATGTTTGGCTTGATTTAAACGTCAGTCCTGACATTAGGGACTGCAATAACCCTGAGGGTCACTGTGGAAGGACAGCCCCAGCCCTGCCCGTGACACTCCAGCAGGGTTCAAACTGCAGAGCGGTGCTGCAGCTGTGCCACCCGTCCCCATTCCGGCCTCCTTTATTCCTGATTCCAGTGACAGGGACAGGAACACCACCAGGCGCAGAGATTCACCACAATGCTGCATTTCAGCCTGCTCTATTTGCTTTTCCTCCCTTCCCTCCGTGTAATTACTGTGTTGTCTTCCAGCCTTACTGCCTGTGCCCCCTGCAGGAGCGGTCCCTCCCTGGCCGCCTGCCCGCTGGAGCCAGCTGAGGGGACAGCAGACACCTGGGTGTCTCAGAGCCCAGCAAGGCTTTTCAGCAGAGTGTTTTCCACACCCTCCGAGCCCGTCCCTGATGGAAGGAGCTGCGGAGCGGAGCCCGTTTAGCAGCAGGAGCAGTAATGGGAGTAATCGGGTGCTGCAGCGCCGGCTGCGGTGCTTGGGGACTGTGACACCGGCTGGCAGTGATTGATTAAGAGGTTCAGACTCTGACTGTGGCACTTGGCTGTTAAGAATAAAACGAACTTTCACTTCTCGCTCGCGCACATCCATCACGGGCAGACAGGCGCTCGCCGCTCCCGTAATGACTGCGGCTCCTTTTGTGAGAGGCAGGCACGAGATGGAAATTCAGTTCCTTCTGTGATTTGAAAAGCATTTTAATTCATCAACTTTTCTGAAAGGCTCTTTAAAGAAGAAATAACACTTTTTGGTAGCACAGCTGGGTTTCAGCATGTTCAGCATCTCGGCTCTCAAAGCCTCTCCCTCGCTTGGCTCAGAACCTGGCCAGGGGTTTTGCAGAGAACGGGCTGGGTGTTGTTCCTGTGAGCTGCAGCAGTGCCCAGGGCAGGACAGCCACCAGCTCCTGCCAAATGCCAGCGTGGAACATGCCTGCCAAGGCCAGGGTGTTCCAGGGCCCTGCCTTGAGCTGAGAACTCGTATGGGTGCTGTAAAGGGTTCTCTTTGGGATCGGCTGGTGCATTACAGGGTGCTCTCATTACTCTGGTGTCAGGATTGGCCCTGGTGGCAGCTGTGTGATCCAGGCCTGGCGAGTGCCAGGGAGAAAGGCCTGGGATCACAGAATCCCAACGGGGTTTCGGTTGGGAGGGACCTCAGAGCCACCCCTGCCATGGCAGGGACACCTCCCACTGTCCCAGGCTGCTCCAAGCTCCGGCCTTGGACACTGCCAGGGATCCAGGGGCATCCTAAGAAAGATCTAAGTGGGCTCCCCCTGCTTTTGTCCCCTGCCTGTAGCCTTAGGGGACCCTCATGCCAGCAGCTCTTCCTGGGACACCGCTGTGGCCATGGGCTCTTGTGGGAAGATGCCTGAAAACTCCATCAGGATATCGAGGCACAACACTCGATCACTCGGAACAGGCCCCAAGCTGCTGGAAAATAAAGATTATCTTTAGGAATAATGACAACACCACAAAGCTCTGGAGGTCATCGTCCTGAGGAAGGCAACATTACAAAGTCATTTAAAGCTGCAGTTTGAAAGTGTCACTAAATGGAGACAGCGAGTGTGAAAGCACAAAGACCAGCTCAGCTGCACATTTAATCAGCGACTGATCAGCTGAGCCATTTACTGCCTGGACTGGCTCATGTGCAAGTGATTTCCTGAACCATTTCTCTTGGTGCTCTTGGCTTTGCCATGTAGGAGCCCTGTTACAGTTCCCAGCACTGATCCCTCTTGTTCAGATCATAAAACCACTTGGGGTTCTGTAAATTAGTTTCACATTTCCCTCAGCTGCATTCAGCTCCGGTTTACTTTGATCTCTCTTGCTCAATCCCAACTTTGGCCTGTCTTCAAAAAAGATGAAGAATTTACATTATGGTCAAATTAAGGCCCATTCAAACATTTGCCATTTTGAGAAGCTTATTTGCCTTTCCAGAAACAGCAAAATCTTCAGCACAAATTTCGGGAGGATCTGATCCATCCGGGATCCTTCCAGACTCCATCAGCCTCCTCAGAGCGCTGCCACAGCATCCCAGAGTGTCCAGCCAGAGCCACATCCGTGTCCCCCCAGTCTCGGGGCTCTAAGATGCTGTGGCTGCACCACAGAGCACAGGAGCCTCTCTGCAGGTGAAAATGGAATCTCCCAAAGCCCAGCACTGCTCCATGCAGACCTTTAGTAGCCTCAGACCAAATACTGCACAAATGCAGACACCAACTCACAGCATTTGAACAATTAATTCATTTGCCAAGGTTTTTGTGTACTAACGACCTCCCCAAACAGGTGCCAGCAGCTTCGATTGTTCCCCAGACACACACGTCACTCCAGTTCTCCAACAGGATGGGCACAACTCTTGACATTCTTGATCAAAACAGACCTCAAAAGCAAAATTTAAAGTTGCCATTGGCTGTGTCCACGCTGCCAAGCTGGAAGGAGCTGGCAGTGAGTGGCAATGACCCCGTCAGGCTGTCTGTCTGTGCAGCGGGGAAACACGGACGGGAGCGAGCGCAGCCATGGTGGCTCTGGTCAGAGTGCTGAGCTGAGACCTCTGCAGAAAGCTCTCGTGGAGCAGTCAGGCAGCACAGCCAGCTCATGCTCCCCCCTTCAAAGCACCCAGCCCTTCATGCAGCTGCCTCTGTGCACAAGGAGAGTATTTTTGGCAATGCACTGAACAGTTTGACATTGAGAGAACCGAGGGACATCGTCACACTGGGGAACTTGGGTTGGTAATTCCCGCACTGAGGACTTCCTGGGCCCGGAGAACAGCCTGGGAGCGTTCAGAGACACTGTAATTATTCCCATTTCTACATCACGCACTCAAAGGAACTCCTGTGCTCTCATACCACTGTGCAGTCTTCCCAGGACTGCTAAAATATCCCGTGTGAACACCCCTCCTCCTGTTTCAGACTCAGCATTCAGGTGGACACAAGGTCAAGGACATGGGAGCGGATGTTCGGGAATCTTCCCTGGGATGGATGCTTTGGTAGAGATAAAAGGCAAATAAAGCAAATTTATCTGCAAATGTAACCCAGTTTCCCAGGGAACGCAGAGCCAGGCCAGCAGCTGCATCCTTATGGCCCGGACGGTCTGGGGAACACAGGATTTTGTGTGAAGGGGTTTCCATGGCAAATCTCTCCTTGGTCGTTCCCATTGCAGGAAACAAACCTTCGGAGCCACAGCACCCAATTGATCCAATTCGGGCAGGAAACTCCCGGGTGCCAGAAGCCTGAGGGGTGGCACACAGAGAGGAGTGGGCGGGTGGTGTCACTGTCCCTGCTGGGCACAGCTCCCAGTGCCAGAGCCCTTCAGCAGTGCCAACATTCCCTGGATAAAGTTGCAAACCGAAGTTATCTCAGCCTGGAAAGGAGAGACCATAAACCAACCACAAACCTGCGTTTGCACAGTCACTGCAGGAGTTTCCAGTGTCACATCCACATTCTGCCGTTGCAAGTCCTGTGCTTGGTTAATTAGGAGACAAGAGTTACCCAGATCATGTGAAACTGTGCCCCTGCTTGCTGTGCCACGGTGGAAACCTGCACTCCCCAAACCATTCAAAGCACAGCATTCTCTGTGTTTAACTCAAATTAGGATAACTAGGCAATATGCACAGCCTTTCATCAGCCAGAAGTCTGAAATTATGGCTGCTATTAATTGTATATAATTGAAATGATAAATTCCCCAAGATAAATCATATCTCACTTGTCAATCTTACAAATATTTTTTCCCCAACAATTATAAATAAGTTCTCATTCATAAGCATTTACAGATTAATGCGGAGCTGTGGATGTAATTTCTTTGCAAATGAAGCTACGTCAATGTCACTGCTATTCATAAATCTCCAGGCTCCGTTTTTTTTAATGAAGTGTAACAGGTTATGAATCAAGGCAATTTCTTATTGTTTGATGTGTAAGCCTTAAGAATCAGAAACAGGTTTTATAATCTAATTTCCCCAGAGATTATGTAACAAAAGTGATAAACTTAGAGTTAGTACAGCAATGGTTTTGACAGCTATGACTTTTTCCCCAGAAGAAAGTAATTTGAATTTCGATTAAGACACATCACTATATCTTCCCTTATAAACTGTTGGATTAAGTTTCTCGATCGCTCTGTGTGCACATTTGACTGAGTGAACCAAAATGTGGAAATTAAAAATGTAGGAAGGGAGCAGCTTCTGCATCCCATTGACCTTTATATTAGTTAAGCATTTGAATTTTAATATATGTATGATACATACTTTAATTAAAGTGTAAATCAGGACTTACAGATTTATGAGCCGTGTCACACCAAAGCTCCGTTCAGCCTTTCAGCCACTGCTCCGGGACACACCAGAGCTGCTGTCTGTGAGTCAAAGGTGAGAACTGCTGGCCACTTATCTCTGGCTTTAATTCAAATTCGAATGTGAAGGCAATCAGAAGAAAATATTTTAAAAATTGAAAAAATTCAATCTGGCTGCAGAGACTGAAGAGTAAAAGTCTCTTTCCACTTGTACCCAATGGTTTTATAGTCCAGCCTGTCTGTGTTACCCCCAGCCAAACACAGAATCAGAATCCTCAAGGTCAGAAAGGACTTTGGAGATCATCAAATCCAACCATGAGCTGGCACCACCTCCCTGTTCACCTCTAACCCCCGTGCTCAGCGCCACATCCACCTGAGTCTAGGGACATTCCAGGGCTGGGGACGCCACCCCTGCCCTGGGCAGCCTGTGCCAGGCCCGGCCGTGTTTTCCATGGAGAAATCCCGCTGAGCACGTCCATGTGAAGGCTTTACACAGCTCTGAGTGCTCTGAGCAAGGGTGTGGAGGTGACAGGGGGTCCGCTGCCTGCCCTGCTGCCGGGGAAGGGAAAGGGTGGACTGCCTTCCAGTTTTTTGGTTTTTTTTAAATTCAATTTTCTTCAACACCATTCCATTTCCCTATTCAGAAAAAATGAACAAAACCCCTAAAAATAACCCACACCCTCGTCCCCTCTTCCCAAACCAAAAACTGCTCCCTCAGCACAAGCTCCCCTGAAGGACATGATGCTCAGAAAGCTGCCCACGGACAGTTCCACAGGAGTGGAGCACAACGAGCACATCTTCCACAAATAACCACTCTGGAGGGTGTTAAAAAAATAATAATTCCTCCGATTGGCTGTTTATTCCTTTCCCTCACAGACCTTTTACACTAAGTTGTATATTTATAGTAGCTGCAATTCGTTCTTCACAATTGCCATTACTCAGCCCTGCGTGCTCCCTTTCTCTCCTACCTCTGGTACCGCACAGTTCCCAAAGATGCTAAAAAAACCCTCCTCTGGTGGAAGAAACCTTATTCTGAATTTCTTTTGCCTTTCATTAGATCACTCACAGGAATAAATGAGTCCTAGAACACCAGTTTGGGTGGAAGGCTTCCAATAAAATTGGTTTATTTTCGGATCACAGTTCTCAAGGGGCACCGAGTGTTGCTCAGGACAGAGCGCGGTGTAACCCTGCTGCTGCCAAGGAAAGGGGTGCACTGAGCCCCCAGCAGCAGCTGTGTTGTGTCTGGAAAGCAAAATCCCAACAGAAACCATTCCCTGGCTGGGAAATTGCTGGAAGTTCGCTCAGCTCCGAAGGGAACCCGGGAGGTGGGAGGCCTGATGCAGGTTGTACATTTTCCCTGTGTGAGGCGGTGGTACCAGCATCTCTCTGAGTCTCTGTGATGGATGCAGCGCGGAGCTGGGGATTCTGTCGGGTTTAGATCAGTTGATGCTCCCCTCTGAAAAGCCCTTTATGCTCCGAAGTGAGGAACAGCTCTTGCACCGATTCATCACGGCTGATAAAGCCTTTAACAGCGCTGTTCTCACTCGGGCTATCTGTAATTCCCGGTGTTGTTTCCCTCGGACGATGTTATCCGAGAGGAGCAGAACGCTCCGGCTGCAGCGCCCGGGGAGGCTGAGCCTCACCCCCGCTCCCTGCCTGGTCCTGCCTTTAGCCACAGTGACACGGAACAGGGAAGGGACACAAGTGCAGAGGCAGAACTTTGGAGGGAAGGGATCCCATGGAAACGAGAGGCTACGAGTAACTCTAGAGTTAAATCAATCCCAGAATCCCAGAATGTTTACTTGGAAGGACCTCAGAGCCCATCCCGTCCCTCCCCTGCCATGGGCAGGGACATCTCCCACTGTCCCAGGCTGCTCCAAAAATAAATAATGCAAAAGGTGAGCTCTGCAGAAGTTAATGGGACACATCTAGCAAGCCCCAAATTCTTCCTGCCAGTTTTTGATGGAGAAAATCCCTGGGGTTGTCATTTCAATCAATCTGTTTGGATGTACATTTTTATTCCTTATTACTATTACTTCTGCTTATAGAGAAGACAAATAATGTAAAATTCAGCTCTCTCATGGCCAAGTAATTCCCTAGTTTAGCATCCAGCCTGAATTTCACTTGTACAAGGGGAAGAACATTGTATTTCACAATATGGCTGAAATAGTGATGCTGATGGACCTGGCAGGCAGTGAACACTTTTCAGTCTGAACATTTTACCTGATTTAGGGAACAAATACATAAATAAATAAATAAAATCTATCTTGAAAATATTCAACAACCATAAGCCAGCCAAGGATATCTTCTGGAAGAAACCCAAGCCTTGTGAGCATCTTATACCCTATCTAATCTGACAATCCTGCACATAAATAGAAAATAAACACAATTACTGCCTTAACAGTAACCATACGGCCTAGGGAGACCAAAAGGAGGGGAAAAAAAGCAATTTCCTCACTTATTCCTTGAAAGAAAACGAGCAGCACCTCTTCCATTGTCATTCTGCCCATCTGTTTTGAAATTCCCCAGAAAAGCTGTGAGTTGTCCTGGAGAGCACACGAGTTTATTTTTGATTTCAGCTTCCACAGTGAGATCAGCTCTGGCTTGGTCTGGCTGGATGTTGCATCCAGGTGGGAGCAGCAAACCCCAGAGCCACGGCAGAGCTCTGAGCAACACAGGAACACTGAGGTGTTCACTGCCTGTGTTTGTAGTTTTACTTTATAATGAACTCTTTCTAAATATTCTGTTTGTTTGTCACAGGAAGGACCGGTTACCCCAAAACTGGAGGTGGAAAACTTTGTCTCCAACCAAACCCCTTTACCTGCAGCCCTCGGTGCTGGTGCCTGGGGAGGCCCTCGGGGCAGAGCCCAGGACTGAGGAGAAGCTGGAGCCGGGTGGGGACCATGACCCTGGGGCACCAGGGAAGCTTTGCCTGACCCAGAGCTCTTCCAAAGAGTCTCGTGTCTTCCAGCAGGAGCCTGATGGCTGAACACCCCGAGATTTTGTCCTTTGAACGTGTTTCCTGCAGGCTGATAACAATGTGATAACACCACCAAATTCCCCATCTGCACCCTGACCTTTCCCACTGCAGCCCTGGTTTGGTTCTGTGACACCAAAATCCAGGTGGAGAGGGGAGGGCTGAGCCCAGAGCCCTGTGAGGGTCCCCGTTCCTCAGAGGGCCTCACAGTGCTCCTCAGGCTCAGGTTTGGCACAGACTCATTTAGAAACCTCCCCATGTGCAGCTTACGTCAAGTTAGGGCTCGAGTATTTCTCAATTCTTCCGCAAATAAATCATTAGCTCTGCACCCGTCATTTACCAGCCCATCTCTGCCTGCCCTAATGAGCAGCACATGGCGTTTATCACCCCCTCTGTCATCGTTTATCACGGTGTAGTCCATTAAAACCCTCCAGCAAACCTCTCCCTGGCACTGAGGAGCTGCAGGATTTGACCCACTTACATTTCATAGGAGACAGATTCTTTCTGAAGCCTCTCTGATGTGAGTAATTCACATGGGTTGCTTTTTTTAGATGAGGTATTATTGCCTGGCATTCAAGGCTCAGATAATTAAGTAGATTGATGTTTATATTGTCTTATTATTTACTCATTTCTGTTACTTAAAACTTAATAACAAACAATGCCATGATTACTCAAATACTTAGGATATCCGTAATTGAAATTAGGATCCAGTGCAAATGACTGCTTATTCTGACTTGATGGATAAATAAACATCCATCAGGAAAAGCAAATTAAAAATAAACCCTTGTTCTCCTTATCCTGTGTCACATGGCCAGGATGTTCAGCTTTGCTCAAAGGTGGGAGGATGCAGACATCAATATCAGGATGGGAAAGCAAGTCAGAAAGTCGGATCTGGTACAGTTTTGGACATGAAGGTCTTGGATACAAGCAAGACAAGGTTTGAGGGCAGAGATAACATCTTTATCACACACAGGGACAGACTGGTGAAAAGAAACAGGCTCCAAAGGCTTTTCCAGCCGGTAAAGCTTCCCTGCTTTCCCAAGCACACCGGGATGCCTCAGAGCGACGTTATCCCTCCCTGCAGACGTGACAGTGCTCAAAATGTCACTGGAGATCCCTGCTGTGCACCTCCATCTGCTCCCGGGGACGGGGCTGCTGTCCGTCCATCCATCCGTCCATCCATCCATCCATCCATCCATCCATCCATCCATCCATCCATCCATCCATCCATCCCTGCTTCCCACCCTCCCACGGCAGCGTGGGCACAGGTACAATCCAGCAGGGAGGGTTTCCAAATCCAGTGTGCCTCTCAGATGGATGTCAGCCTCATTTCCATGCCTGGAGCTGTTGGCAGACACCACAGAGCATGGGCATTGCATGCCTGCCATGTGAAACGCTATTTATGGGAGCCGGCTCGCAGAGCAGGCACAAGGAAAAGTTACCAGTGGTTTCAGTGCAATATGTGTGCATAAAATCAGCCTAAAACCCACAAGAAAAATCTTTTACTGAGAAGAAAAAAAGAGTTGAGAAGAAAAGAGTTGGTGTGTGCAGCAAAATTAGCACGAGTTCTTTCTAAAAAGAAATAAGAAAAACTAAAGCAAACAGGAAATACCCTAAAGTCTTACTGCAGATGCTTAGGTAGCAATCATTAAGACTATTTATCCTTCAATCATTAAGACTATTTAGAGCCACCTTCTCCTCCAATAAACACACACGAACAATTCCAGACACTTCTCCCCTTCTGTTCCGAGTCAGGGAGTTGTTTGTTGTTTCCAAGATCGTCCTTCAGTACCAGAATGCAGGACACTGGTAATTTCCCCAGGAAGCTCATAAAAACCCTTTTCCAGTACATTCCAGAACACTATTCCAAGAAATAAAAAGCAAATCAGAGCACCCACCTCCCATATTTCTGGGAGTATTTACACGTATTGTGGCTCTTGAGAGGATTAAATGCCACTGAGTAAGCAAGGAGACTTCTACCAAAAACTCCGAGCTTTGTTTAAATTAATAAATTCTCCTTCACCTCAGCCCCCAGCTATCAATGAGGGTTCCCAAAGTGTTTCTGGGAGGATGAGATGAAGGAGGCTGTGTTGCACATGGGCTCTCCAGCACCTTCCCTCCCGTGGCACTGACCATTCCAGCCCCGGTTCTCCCTGGGAATTCCAGCCCTCCAAGCGACTGCGGCGAGCCCTGGCCCTGTGCCACCCAGCCGGGGATGTTCTTGGCAGCAGCCATGAGGGCACTGGTTCCAGAAAAGGAGAAATCTCGGAATGGGTTTGTCTCGGCGCTCTTGGAGCCAACAAACCTGCCAGAGCTCGCGGGGCCGGACACGGGCGGGGGAAAAACACCCACAAAATACCCGAGTGAAGCAAGAGTGAACTCCTGACTGTCTGTGCCGCCAGCAGCAGCCAAACCTCGTTAACGCGCCCCGATGATGAAATGCATTGACAGTAAGTGCAGCAGCCTTGATGAAAGACCTTAAAATGTTTATGCTAATCCAAAGTTTCAGTTTCATGTTCCCCACAAGCCTTCCAGGCCAGAGCAGTGCCAGACAGCATGGAAGAATGATCTTAACTTCCACCTTTCGAAAAAATCCAAACAAAACATCAAGCAAAAAACAAACCTAAGCACCAAAACCCCCAGGTTTCAATTTTTTTTCCTCACCACCTGCATATTTTACAGGACAGGTAAAAAAAAATAAAGACTTTGCTCGGTTTGCTCAGTTTGCTCGTGAGACAAAGCTGGGCTGGATCTCTGAGCTCCCCCAGAGTCTGGAGAAACAACGTGCAGCAGCTGGAGCTGGATTTACACCCTGGAGGAGCTGCCCCAGCACCTTCACAGTCACTCCACACCCACCAGAGAGACACCTCTGTGTGGAGACTAAATAATTCGGCACTTTGAAAACAAAATAAAACCCCAAAAAGCTCCAGTCCCAGTTCTCCTCCAAATATCTGTTATTTAGTCTGACTGCCCCCGCTCCATTTCCTCCACTTTGATCAACTAATGACCAAGAAAAGCAATTACCACCATAAGGAAAATATATTCTTGGTATCTTTGAACTGCTGTGGCAAGTGTGAACGCATTCCTGTCGTGAGAACACAGGAAATATTTCTTCAGTGGCTAAGATGAGAAATGAGAGGGAAACAAGTAGGAGGAGGTAGCGGAGAGACTATTATTTTATTAACTAATTAGATCAGCGTTGGAAGAAAATGAGCCTGCAAATCTGAGCATTACTGATTGTGAAGGGAGCAACAGAGATGGTGAAACTGGGATTTGCATTTGGAAATGGCTGGACAGGGAGTGACACAACCTGCAAAACAACCGAGTTATTGTCGTGGGAGGGGGGTAAAGACATCTCTGACAGGTTGGGGTGTGCAGGTGACAGCTTCAAAATGAACGTCTCTGGGATGCTGAGAGCACTGAAAGTGTGAAGACACTTTTTATTTAACCTCAAAATCTATTTTTACTCCAGAATCCTAACTCTCCATGGCTGGAACTTTCTCTTCCTCCTGGCATGGGTGGGAGCAATGGAAAGACAAAGACAAAAAAGGCAAATGAATGGGAAAACATCTCTGCAGGTCTGAGACAGGTCTGCAGAAGGGCACAGAGAACTCCCAGCAAACACACAGAGTAACATCTCTTCTCCTTTCCAGGGACTCATCTGATCTTGCGCAGTCTCTGGGATCTGGATCTCCCCACGAATCCAAGAGCAGAGTGCAGAGAGGTCAGATTTTATCAGGCAGGAGCAGGTACCCTGCAAAGCCCAGCAGAGCAGGCCCTGCTCGGGCAGGTCACAGCAAGGCCGTTTCCATCCTGGGAACACAGCAATAATCAGAGTTTTACACACACAGAACAGATGCCCCAGGTCAGCTGTAATTCTGTATTAGGTTTGCAGCTGTTGTCTTCCTCCTGAGTTCATCAGCTTGCACAGATCCCATGGAGCTGCTCTTAATTCACCTCAAGCAGGCAAGGGGTGGGGTGGCCACAAAGGAGCAAAGGGAAGAAAGGAAACCCCCTCAACTCACTCCTTAGAAATGGAAAAGGAAAAATAAAGGAATTACAAAAAAAAAAAAAAANAAAAAAAAAAAAAAAAGAAGAAGAAGAAGAAGAAAAGAAAAGTATAGCTGTTCAAGAGGGAATTCAGGAAAGCTGTTGCTGATTTAAGGAAGTGTCAGAGGCCATGGAGGCACAGCCCAGGCCTGAACTCTTTCCACTGAGACCTCCTGTGCACGTGGACACTCTCACACCCGCTCTCTGTCCAGCTACCCAGCCAAGCAAAGGGGAAGGAACATTCCTGGAGGTGGGGACTGGGCCTTTGGGAGCTCGCCCAGGTGAAGGAGACCAAAATTCCAGTTCAAGGCCCCTGACACCCCACGAAAGCACATCCCTGCTGTGCGTGGGGCTGCTCAGCTCAACCAGGGCACTGCCCCAGCACAGAGCTGCAGTGCCGGCTGCTCCTGCTCCCCCCTGAACTGACACAGAGAACTCTGAGCTAGAAAACGGCAAAACCCTCCTCTGGTTAACCTGGAAGCAGAAGAATGTGAAATTACCCCCTGCAATCCTTCCCCTGGCTCTGAGCAGGTGCACCGAGCAACCCTTCCCAACCACAGCGATGAGGACTCCTTGTTCCCACCACAGCATTCCCCTGCTGACAGCCTGCAAAGCCTTTCCCAAAACTTCCTCCATCAATCACCTGTCTGGAGAATGAAGGGCTGGGGTTACAAACTGCCAGACACTGACTGTGACTGACTGTGGCTGCGTTCAGTCGGCCAAAGGCCTCCCAGGGAAAAACGCCCTGTGCCTCTGCTCTCTGACAGGCAGGGCTCGCTGTCGTCTGCAGTCACTCAAATCCTGATGCTGATGGAAAACTCCGGCTCCTGGTGACTCCCCAGTGGGGCTTGGAGGAATGTGTCACTCGGAAGGATGGCTCTGGAAGGCCTGGAGCTGTGACACAGGAGCTCACTGCAATCACAAGCTGCCCAAACGTGCGCTCCTCAGCTGGCACCTCCCTGCTGCACCCCTGTAAAACCGAACCATGGGAAACAAAAGATGGATGAAGAAGATCTTTCACTAAATGGTTTTTATAGAAAAAATCCAGGAGAAGTTTGATGTATACAAACTCACAGATAGACCTTGTTTTACACCTGGGGAACATAAATAAATTTTCCCTGCTAATGGGATTTTATGATCTCAGATACAGAAAGATTTGCCCTTTAAGAACATCCAAATTAAAGGAGTGACTCGAAGTGGCAGAGACTGGCCTGGGGATACAGTGAATACAGAACATTTCCTCTCACTTATGGGTGATGTTTACAAGATTTTTAGATGCAATCTTTTACAATATAATAAAATCACTGAATACAGCATAAAACCCCGTAAGATTTAATTTCTCCATTTCTTTCTCTGTAGACATCGATCAAAGTAAGATCAACTGCAGGAAAGAACAGGTTCTTGTTTTGCCAAGAAAAGTTGGCTCAGATGATCCTCGAGGTCCCATCCACCCTGGGATTCCAGGATTATTACACTGCAGAGTAATAAACATCCACATTTGTAGCTGTGTTTTCCCTTTAAAACATTTTGCAGAATAATTGCAGCTGGAACAAAGGGAGCTCAGAAAATTGCAACAGTGGAGCTTTTTGGGGAAGGGAAACAAAAAAAAGAGAACAGCCCCAAAGAAGTTCTGATATTCATTTCTAAATTCTAATAAATACTTCGATTATATTGTGCTTTGCCAAATCTGGCCTCCAGCTTTGGACTTCATCCAGTTCCCTGAAGAACCAGAGGAAATCGAGCTCAAAACTTCGGTTGTGCTCTTTTCTAAATGGCAAAACGCAACCCACCAATTTCACTGGCATCTTCCTCTGCACCATTTAGCAACACAACTGGAGGCACTTTCCCAAAGCAGAGAAGCAAATCCCCTTTTTGTCTATTTAAAATTGCGAGTGATTGCGCAGGGACACACCCAAGCTTTAAATAAGGAGCAGTAATGATTATTTCATTATTTCCATTTGGATGTTCCTCTAAGAATTACAAAGCATCAAATCTGCATTTTATATAACAGAGTGAGGGACAGAGGAACAGCAACACCTTGAAAGACAACTCCTAAAAACGGCAATGGGAGCTTTTACCCACGAGTGTCACATGCTGGGAAGGCCTCGGTCTTGCAAATATTCAGCACATGAGCAATCCTACTAAAGCAAGACTCGTCCATAGGCTTTTTCACTGGTGGAGGTTCCTTTTATTTATATATATATATTAAGGCAACACATGACGAAGGCTGGATGGAGGAGAATACCCCGGGAGCAGGAGGTGGGTTCAGCCTCGGTGCCCACGGACGGCCTGGACACAGCTCCTCAGCAGGGACACCCCTGAGGCCGCTGGCCCAGCCAAACCACAGCTCTGGGGCAGAAACAGAAACCACTCCACGTCTTTTCCCATGTGAACACCTCCCCTCCGTAGTGCAACACCCTGCAGAAGTGGCTACACCTAAAAGTAACTGCTAAGAAAAGGTCCCAGCATTTCTCACAAGGCACGTCCTGCCGTTTGCACCCTCCCTTCGTTCACTGGCAGATGGGGATGTACAGAACTGCGCAAGGAAACAGAACATAAAAAGGTAAAAATTAACTTAATTTACACGACCGATAAAAAAAGTTTAAAGCAAATGATAGAAAAATAATATAAAGGCTAGATATATGAAATGCCAGTTCAACAGTATTAAGCTTTGGTAGAACAGTTAGAGAGCATAGCACCAATAAAATCCAAGGGCAGCACAGGCTTCAGTAGGCGTGAGCTGTGATGAAAATGTAAATTTTGGCAAGAAAAGTAGTGTAGGTTCCCTGCCGCCAGAGTTTCATTTCCACGTCCAGCAGGAAGTCTTTGGGCTCCTGGACCTGGCGCTGCAGGTACACGATGCCCGTGTAGGAGTTCAGGCGGCGCGTGCTGAAGTAGCCCTCCTCGTTGCCCTTGGTGATGGTGAGGATGATGTTGTCCCCGGCGTAGGCGGGCGAGGGCCCGATGCGGAAGATGTGCGCTGGCACCACGATGTTGGTCTGGAAGTTGAGCTGGTAGTAGGTGATGCGCACGGGGCTGTTCTGGCACTCCAGGTAATTGAAGCAGCTGATGCGCTCACACCTCCTGGGGAACAGAAACGGGGACCTTCAGTGGCTGGGACAGCAGGGAAAACGGGAAAACCTCGGAGCACTGCGAGGGACCTTCAGTGACCACAAACAGCAGGGAAACCTCGGAGCACTGCGAGGGACCTTCAGTGGCTGGGACAGCAGGGAAAATGGGAAACCTCGGAGTACTGCGAAGGACCTTCAGTGGCTGGGACAGCAGGGAAAATGGGAAACCTCGGAGCACTGAGAGGGACCAGAGAACAGCAGGGAAATCACAAAAACCTCGGAGCTCTGTGAGGGACCAGGGAACACAGGGAAATCACAAAAACCTTGGAGCTCCGCGAGGGGTCAGACAAAACGCAGCCCGAACCCCTAGTGCCCGGTCAGCAGCTGCTGTCCTGCCCTCCCAGTGCCCATCTGTGGATGTGCCACTGCCAGAGCCCTGCAGAGCCCGTGGCCGTGGGCAGCTGTGTGGGGAAGCTCCACAGGAACAGAGAGCCAGAGCCGTGCTGCAAAGGCACAGAGCCGGGAAGGGGAGCCAGGGTTTCAGCCCTGACAGGGCTGGGGCAGAGCTCCAAGAAAGCCACAATGAGACCCCTGGAAAAGGCAGCTAAAACACGGGAATGGGAAACAAACTCCTCAGCTGGCAGAGCTGCTCCGTTCTGTCAGGCAGGAGAAGGATGTTTTAAGCCATAAGCAACTAAATCTGGGTTCCCAAAGCCCTGGCAGCCACTGAGGCAGGAAATGGGCAGGGAGGTTTTGGGGCTGCCGAGCCCCAGCTGCTGAGGAGCTGGGGGTGTGCCATTCCCAGAACCCTGTGGCCTGGCAAGACCAGCATCCTGCTCCCCTCCAGCACTCCCTCAGGAGCTGCAATGTGAGTACTAAACAGGGAGCCCCAAACCCACTGTAAAAGTGGAGCACGGAGCAGCCTGGCTGCTCCTGCTCTGACACAAGCAGCACAGAAGATCTTACTTTAAACCTTAATTACAACCAGAGCTGGGTCAGAGCTGCAAGGAGAGCTGCAGGCTCCGATCTCCGCTGCTCCTGCTGCAGCTGGAGGACAAACAGGGGCTCCGGGGCTTGGAGAAGGGAGGACAACCAGGCACAAACTCTGCAGGGGGAAGGGCTGTGAGCTCCAGGTGCCACAGCAGCTCCTCAGAGCTCTGAGCACCCACACCCAGGCACAGGCCAAGCACCACACAACAGCAGAGCCTGGCTCTGGGGCTGCTCCATGGCCGTACTCACATGTCAGACACCTTCCTGTAGTTGGAAGGGCACTCGAAGGACAGGCAGCGGAAGCTGCCCTGGATGTTGTAGCAGGTCTCTGCAGCTGAACAGTTGTGAGTTCCTATTGCACACTCATCGATATCTATCGAAACACAAAAAAAGAGATGTTCTAAGTTCAAAAGTAAGAATTAATTCCTAATGGTTTTCAGGAATAAACAAACCCCAGCAGGATATCATTAACCCATGCTGAAAGCCAACAGGACCTTCTCACTCAGTTTTTGAGGCTTGAGAAAGCTGGGCTGTGCCAGATGAACTTATCTGTGGATGAAGGCAGCTCTGGATTAAAGCAGAGCAACCAAATGAAATCTGGATTAAAGCCAGCAAATACAAAGCACAGTGGTCACCGCTGTCCTGCAGCATCCAGGAGAAGTGAAACGTGGGAACTCAGAGCAACACTTCAGAACAAGGCCCACAGTTTCAAAAACATAAATAAAATTAACTCCTCATAATGAGATGTAATTACAGAAGGCAAAATAAAGAGCATTTAAAGCTCAGACTTTATGGCCCAGGGCATAAATATGGTTACCTTAATACCACAGATCCACAGCCCCAGCCATGGCCCTGCACTGCTGAGAAGCAGATGCAGTGACAAGGATCCAGCCTGAGCAGACAGCACTGGCAGAGAGCTCGCAGTCACACTGTGCACTCCCCAACGTCTAGACAATGCACAGAGCCTTTAAAATGAAATAAATTCTAACAGACAAGGCATGTGGACTGTGTAGGGCCCTGCAGCTCTGCCAATTGTCACAGAGCAGAGAGACTCTTAGAGGGGAACTGTAACCTTCCACTCCCTCCTTTCCCCTGGGATGGGAACTGAGCTCATACACTGAACCGGCTGCTTTAAAAGTCTTGCAAAGGAAAGTATACAATAGGAAGTAGGAGGGAATCAAAGTCAAGTCAATCCCTTGCTGGTTCTCAGCAGTGCCCGTAGGTGAAAAGTAAATTTCTTCCACATTGCAATCACTGTCATGAAAGCGCTCCCTGCACCACTCCGGCTGCGCTGCAAAATACCACAGGCAGCTCTGCAAAAAAGATCCATATGCTGAGACACTGCTCCGTGAGACACAGCTCATCTTTGGGAAAAGGGCACGGGGAACTTTCCACCAGTAACTCCTCAGAACTGCTATGACCACGAGCAGCTGGATCTGGATCTTCAGCTGGGGGAAACCGAGATCTCAACAGAGCCAACACCAACCCAGCCCTCCTCTGCCCTCAGCACTGCCCAGAGCTGCACCTCCTGCAGAGCTCCGGACAGGGGACGTGTCCAGGGCGCTGCAGTGCCTGACTGAAGGCGGCCCAGGAGCTGCCTCACACGAGCTGAGCTCTGCACGGGACCAACCTCACCCTGCCCGGGGCAGAGCCACCTGGAGAGGCTCTTCCAGGGTTTCTGTTTGGGTTTCTCTGTGCCCTGGGAACCCCCCCACAAAGGGGAGGGTCACGCAGGGTGACTCCACACCACACAAACCCCACAAGGACAATCCACTGTCCAGGTGGGTGTCTTTGTCCCCCTCCTGCAGCACCCGGAGCCCGCTGGGTGCCTCCAGCTCGGCCTGGGAGAGCTGTGCTGGCTCCTGAGCACAGTGACTCCCCCTGGGATACATTCCCAGCCCGAATCTCACTGCTGGCAGAGCTGGCAGCTAACATGCCAGGGCTCCAAGTTAGCAGGAAAATACCAAACAAAGCCAGAGGAGAGTTATAGCTGCAGTTTACTAAAGGTGTATTTTACCTAAGAATTTAAGTGCGTGTGGATATTACGGCAATTATACTTTAAAACACATTTAAAAATGTTTTAAAATGTTTTAAAAGGATTTTAATTGTCCTTTATTCTGCTTCACTGCTCCCCGGTCGAGCTCATGGTGCTCGTGATTTACACAGTGCAAATTCACTGCCATTACCAGCCGGGACTCAAGCACAGGAGATCCATAACCCAAAGCTACGTGAAGGGCTCCTGCAAGCGAGGGCAGGAAATGCCGGGCAGCTGGTGTAAGGAGTGCAGGAATGTGTGCAGAGCGCTGAAGGTAACCAGATCCTCCCTGTCCTTGCACAGGCAGTGCATCCTCGGCAAACGGGGGCTCAGCTCAGCCCCACACAGCTGCAGACCAGATGAAAGGCACCAGACCCCCAGAGGACATTTCCACGGCTCTGGAGAAAAGGGGTGTGTGAGGGGAGGGGACCTGTCACTTCACCGTTTATTAACGCCAGCAGGATTCAGCTGAGGTGCCACTGCTGCCTGGCCAAGTTCCCATTACAGCCCCAACATTTCATCTCCCACTTTTCTGGGGCAGAAAGCTGCAACTCCTCATGAAGCCACAGATTCGTACATCTGGCACCTGTAATGCCCCAGTCACGCTGTGCCGAGCTGCACACACAGCTCCTGGGGGTCTGAAGGATGAACTGGGCTCCTTGGGAATTCATCCGAGCAGTTCACTCACGCTGACAGCTGAGGTGCCACAGCACCTTCTCCCAGCACGGGGAAAACTGACTCTGCAGACACCAATATTTGACAACTTTGTCGAGAGTGACTTTTTAACAGTGACTAACATGGAACACGGAGACTTCACGGAGCGACTGCAAAGGCTGAGCTCGTTCCAAGGACATGAATGACCCAACCCTGAGCCCTGGTTACCTCTGCAGGTCCTGCCGTTGGCTGCCATGGTGTAGCCCTGCTCGGGACAGGCACACTGGT
The DNA here is from genome assembly GCA_013400735.1 of Pomatostomus ruficeps. Lineage (NCBI taxonomy): Eukaryota > Metazoa > Chordata > Aves > Passeriformes > Timaliidae > Pomatostomus > Pomatostomus ruficeps. Next base: position 126,191 of record VYZT01027275.1, read on the forward strand.
AGCTGCCGGGCACGTTGACGCAGCGGAAGGTGCAGAGGATGCCGGCGCTCTGCGTGCACTCGTCGATGTCTGCGGAGAGAACAGCCCAGGGAACAGAACAAACACAGGTCTGCAAAGGGAGGTGCAGGACAGGCAATTCCCACCCGGCACATTGATAATCCATGGCTAAACATGAACGCAGCCATGCGGGTCTGACAGTGCTCTGGTGCTTTCCGGAGTGCTGAGCACACGGCTGCTCCCAGAAATGGTGCCTGCAAGCAGCACAGGCTCATGGGAAGGAGCAGCGAGGGTAAGGCACATCTGAGTCTGAAACACTCTCTGTGCCTCTGTAACTGAGGGAATCACAGAATCACAGACTGGTTCAGGCTGCAAGGGAGCTTAGAGCTCACTCCACCCCTGCCATGGGCAGGGACACCCTCCACCAGACCAGACTGAACACTGCAGGGACGTGGAATCTCTCTGGGCAACCTGTGCAAGGATCCCACCACCCTTTTAGAAAAGAATTCTTCTAGGATTTCTTGCTGGGCTTCCCTGTGCTAGGAAAGGTGTTGCCTTCTTCACCAGTCCTTAAACAGAAACTCTCCCACGTGTCAGTGCTGGGAACTCCAGCTGAAGAGGTAAAACCCCTCCTCTCTCCACTCTGACCACTCTGTTCCTCACTCACCACGAGCAGCAGCCAGAGCAAACCCTCACTCAGCAGTGCAGGCACTCACTGAACACAGGAATATCCTCCCACCTGATCCTGTCTGCCACAAGCTCTGGCCCCACGAAACTCTTCCAACAACTCCCTGGCTGTGCAGCCACACTGGGTGTTCCATCCAGTGGCTGAGTGACCTCTGCAGCCTCCGTGGCAGCTGCACCTCACAGCCCTCCCCAGGCGTCACCTGCAGTGCCAGGCTCAGAGACCTCGTCCTGGCCCAGGGAACGAACACCCCCAGCCCCACCCAGCAGGGCAGCAGCGTTACCTTTGCAGGAGTGCCCATCCTCAGCCAGCTGGAAGCCCTGCCGGCAGTAGCACTGGTAGGAGCCGTACACGTTGGCACACTCCTGGCTGCAGGGGCTGTTATCGCATTCATTCACATCTGCACCCAAAAACAACCACAGGTAAGGCCACAGGGCTTCAGAGCAGCATCTTCTACCCTTCCCTTCCCCACCCCTGAAAACCTTCACCTTCCAGTCAGAGTGCCTCAGGAAGGACTGATGTGTCCCTGCTTTTCCTGCTCCCCAGGCAGAATGCCAGGATGTCTGTTGCACCTCAGTTTCATTTCCCCCTATGCCAGTGGAAACACACACACATGCAGATATTTGTTTCAGACTTTAAAGATTTCAGTTCACTAAAACATGTAATTGTTGCCTTACAAAAATCATGGAGAACTAAAGATCTTCCATTCAACTCAAAATAATTTTTTCTAAGTTTTGTCACTACCAAGTTTCATCTTTATCAAAATCTGAATGAAGGGTTTCCTGTTCTAACTTTGTGCTATTCTCCTTCTCTGTCACCTGAAAGGAAAGCAAAAAGTACGTGGGGAAAGGAAAGAGGAGAAGAAACCTGTTGACATTTATCTGACAATTCCAGTGTTTGACTGAATGTCTGCAATCTGAGCACACAGAGTTCACTGGCTCTGAAGTCCCGGGTTCCCAGTGCAGTTTCCCGTCCCAGAGGAGCAGCCCCGGTACCTTCGCAGTGTTTGCCGTCGTAGGAGAGGCGGAAGCCCGAGGAGCAGGCGCAGTGGTAGGAGCCGGGGGTGTTCTCACACGTGTGCTGGCACAGGCGCCCCGGGTAATTCCAGCACTCGTTGATGTCTGCCAGCACAACAAGCACACGACAATCGGCTCAGGGACACGGGCAAGAGGGATGCAGGGGGATTTTTGTTAAAGTGTCAGAGATTGGTCTGCAGAGCATGGAATGCAGCAGCCTCGGGTTTGGTGCTGTCTGACCCTGTGCTCTCACTGGTGCATGGGAGGGATAAACGATGAAGAGCTGTGTCCTGGCTCATGGGAAATGGTGAGACCCTCAGCCAGACACATCCCTACAGCAGCAGAGGCACAACCCCAGGGGAGAGCTCTGCAGGTGGCTCTAGGTGAGAACCTGCAGGGAAACCAAGCCAAGGACACCCGGTCTGAAATCCCGCTCGGAGCACCAGAGCTCCGGCTCTGCGGCACAGCAGCAGCTCTGGAGGGGATCCTGTCATCTCCTGAGGCTCTGCAGTGCAGAACCCACGGCTGCAGCGTGCTGAGTGTTGCCCTGGGTGCAAGGCTCAGCCCTGTGAGCCCCCAGCTCCACCCTGCCCCTCGTACCGATGCAGCTGCGGCTGAAGGAGTCGTACTGGAAGCCCATCCTGCAGTCACAGCGGTAGCCCCCGGGCAGGTTGTGGCACAGCTGCCCCTCTCCGCAGCGGTGCACGCCCGTCTGACACTCGTCCACATCTGCAGGGCCAGAGAGGACAAGCTGCTTCAGTACAGTGGGCTCAAAACCAAGGTTCACAAAGAGAAACAAAAAACCCCACTGAATAACAGGATTGGGAACTGCACAGGACCAGTTCCCACCGTGCTCTCCTCAGACGCAGCTGGTTGGATTTGGTTCTCCAAGTCACACTCGTGAAAAGCAGAGCGTTGCCTCCAAAGTGAAAACGGGACCTGGGCCTGCAGTGGGGCTCTCCCAGTACATTCTGCGTTTCAGTGTAAACACACTTTGATTCGATCAAACCATGGCATTCAAACCCCCCGTTCTGATGTTCTGCCATCCCATGAGTCACTCCAAGCCATTTAAAGCAAAACAAGAACCAGCCAGAAATCCTGCTCATCCCTTCAATTAAAGCAACTGCTATTTTCATCTCCACTTGCCCTCTCACTCTCGCTCCTGCTCTCTACCTTTTGCTCTTTCCCAATGTTGCTCTTTGGTCTTGTCTCAATCAGCTCCCATTTTGATATTCCCCATGGCCTCTCATCCAAAATCCAATACCAACAAATTAGTTGCCTCTCCGCTCACACACATCATTTCCAATCTCATTTAAACATCCTCGGAGGAAGACGAGAGTTTTCAATACAGGCTGATTTACAAGACTTGCAACATGACTAAATAGCTCATCAGCATCTAACAAATCCCTCTCACCATCTGTGACAAGAAGCATCAAAAACTCTGATTAACCCTCACAATTGTCTATTTCTTCAACTATTCTGAGCTCTGCCGCTTCCTAAGCCAACAGATCCTCCTTTTTTCCTATTGTTCACATCTCCAGCTACTTTTACAGCCCAAATTTCTGCTCATGTAATAATCATCAGGATGGGTGTCTAAGGCTGGAAATTCTCCATGCTGCCCTACCTGAAGTCACAAATTTGAGCACTAAATCATTTCAAAGGGTTCCTGGGCAGTTCTGCATCGAACAACGGCCTTGGAGAGGCTGCAGCTCCACAGTCCCTGTGGCACCGGGGTCAGGGACGGCAGGGGATGCCCTCACCATGCAGGGAACTCCTGACAGGGTCTGAGATTCCTGCTGGAGCACTGAGTCTTCGCTTTCTTTTCATCAGAGGCAGCACCAACACAAGGAAGCCTCTAATGCAGATCCCAATTTGTAAAGCTGCAGCTTTATTTGTCATGAATTTGTGTGTGCAACCATTTCCTTGGCTTGTCCGAAGTTTTATATCCCCCTGCGTTCAGACTTTAATTAGTTCTGGGGCATAACACCATCAGAAGTCTGCCATACTTCACACTTCCAGCAGCTTTCACTTAAATCTAAGAGGCAGTTTTTAATAAGTCATTTGCTAAATCAGAAAATCTGAACATTTCAAAGACAAATGAATCCTCCAAACAGAGGAGATGACCCTACAAGTGTCGTTCTGCTGAGGAAACACGTGCAGATGATGTTTTTACTACTGTGAATAAATCTGATTCAGGAATCTAATTAGCTATTGTAATGCCTCAAAGAAACTAGTCTTTATCACAGAGGGAGGAAATCAGGACCATATGCTTTTCTCCTTTCTTCTCTGTTCTCTCTGCTGCCTTTAAAAACACCATTCAAAAAATACCAAACAATAGAGAGCAGCAGCAGCGTGCACACAGCAAAGACAGGGAAATCAGCAATTAACAGCAATTCTGTTTGCCCAAAATCAGGCCAGAGAAGCCTCCTTGTGCCTGCTCCTGAGCAAGGGGCCATCAGGAATCACAGGGCATTGTGTTCTCTCACTGTGATTCAGAGCCAGAGGTGCTGGATGGATAATGGCAATTTCCTCCTCTGTCACAGATTTACACACAGTCACTCTGGTTTAGGAAAAACTGGGGACAAAAGCTGGATTCTTCCTCTACCACCAGTTTGAGATTCAGGAACACAATTTGCCCCAGCCACTGCAGAATCACAGAGTCACTGGCTGGTTGTGCCACTGGTCTGCACCACAAGCTGCTGTCCATCACCAAATCAATGGCTCCCAGTGAGGCTCCCACCCACCTGCAGAGCACAAGGCACATCTTGTTCCTCTGTCACCCTTCCTTTTTTCCAGGGGAAGGTGAGTAACACTCACTGGGCTATCCCCACTAAGCAAACTGCTGCTCTGGCATTTCTTTTTTTGTTTCCCCCACTGCCATTTTGGGATTTCCCACCTCGTGTAACTCGGAACAGGGGGAATTGGAGAACACACAGCCAGCCTTGCTTTGGGCAGCAGGGGCTGAGCTTCCCATTCCTTGTGCCTCGTGTGCTCATTTGCACACAAATGCTAACAACCTCTGAAATCTGCTTCTCTGAGTCAGTAACTCCCCACACACACTGGAACACACACAAAGCAGGATCGAGCTGCATGCCACCCTACACGGATATTTCATACTCTCATTCTCCTCAGAATTCTTTTCACGAAGTGAGAATTTATCCTGAACACCGTCACGAGTGGATGTGATGGGGAACATCCTGCACAGAACATCCCTGCCCAGAACATCCCCGTGGTGCTGCTCTGGTGGCCCCACGAACCCAGCGCTCCTCGTTGGCTGCAGATCCCTTCCCTTGCAGGGGGTGCCACAGAACCCAGCACAGGATCGTGGTCTTCACTGGCAGCACCAGTTCCGAACGTGACTAAAACACTTTCTCTCTCCAGAGTGGAAGCCAGTGAGTCCCATCAGCAGCCACAATCATTTGCTGAGCATGGAGGAACTCCATGGACTGATCACAGCAAGAGGAACATGCAGTGATCAGACATCAGTGCAGGATCCCGCAGCACAAACAAACCCCAGAGCTGCAGGGACAGCAAATTCCCACTCCTCAAACACATTTCGGAACCTGGAGCTGACTCAGAACACCTCTTCAGAGGTGAAATGCACTTTTCCCCCACAGGAGCCCCCGGCCCCGCTCTCACCGACGCAGCGCGTGCCCTCCTCGTTGGAGTGGTAGCCCCGGCTGCAGCTCAGCGAGTTCCTCTGGCACGTGTAGGAGCCCACGGTGTTGATGCAGTTGAACCCAGGTTTGCAGGGCTCAGGGAGAGACGTGCACTCGTTGATGTCTGGTGAAGGAAGTGAACAGAGCAGTGAGAGATGCTGTTGGACCTCTCCAGTCCGTTTTCTTCCAACTTCTTTGTCTTCATTCCTATTTCTCGTGCTACAAAGATAAGGCTGATGGAGGTCTGCTGTGGGAACACTTCCAAATTCAGCACGCAGGCATTGGAATCATTAACTGGACAGCAGTGTTGGCACTAAATTCACAGCAGGGTTTGAGGAAAGCGCCACATGCAGGGGTCAGAGCTGCCCACACTCACCAACGCAGTTGCCCTCGGGGTCCTGCAGGAAGCCGTCCATGCAGCGCTGCTTGGACTCGCAGTAGAACGAGCCCTCGGTGTTCTGACAAACAAAGTTCACTTTGCAGCTGTGCGTTCCTCTCTCGCACTCGTCGATATCTGAATCACACCAGAACACCGAACTGGGATTAGTGAAGCTCTGACTTCCAGCAGCCCTCATGGCCAGCTAACGGCCAGGAGGGAAATTAGGGGGCATTATTTAAACAGACACATGTTACCCGCGGGAGATACGGGGTTAAGTGCGTTTCCCCTTGGATATTCACTTCAGGATTTGTCAGGTCCTGCAGCGAATTTGATTCAGGTCCCCACTGCTTCGTTCACAGCATCCCTTGCAACCCACAAGTACCAAAATATCTGCAGTTTTATCATCCTCAAGATCTACACTAAAACTAGGAATGAGGTGCTCATAATGAAACACGTAGCACAGACTTTCATAAGCAAAACGGTCCCGTGTTCCTTATACACCTCAGGAATGCAGGTGTCTCCCTAATGCCTTAAAAACGGGGCAAACCCTCATTCAGAAGGTTTCATCCATTTTCTATGTCATTTACAGTTATCCCTGAAACCCTTTCAGAGGAGTGGGTGTGCAGGAGGAGCCCGCAAAGCCCAACACTGCCCGGAGGAGCAGCCTGGTTTAGCTGCAGAGCAGGAACAGCTGAACACTTTAAGATCCCTTTCCTTGCCTCGTGTCAGGGTTAGAAGCCAGCCTTACCCACGCACTCGCCGTCCCTCAGCTCGTGGCCTGGCTGGCAGCTCAGCTCCTGCACGCAGCGGAAGGAGCCCATGGTGTTGACGCAGTGCTCTCTCCTCTGGCACGTGTGTCGCTCCGTCACGCACTCGTTGATGTCTGTGGGAAACAGGGAGCAGATCAGGGCCCCGCGGGCACCGAGGGATCTCCCTGTTGCTGCTCTTTTGGAAGGAGAGGAGAGCTCAGGTGAAGGTGTTTCTCCCGAAGGACAGTGAACACGGGCTTGGTTCTGGTGCTCCGATGGAAGGGGTTTATTGCAGGGGCTTCAGTCAGCACAGAAACTGAAGGGACACAAATCACAGGGAGATTTCCTTCTCCTCCCTCCTCCCCACGCCACGGGGATGGTGCAGGCACTGGGACAGGGATGGACAGGGATGGACAGGCCTGAGGGAGCGAGGGTGGGCAGAGGATTGGTGACCGAGGTGAAAGGATGGGAACTCCTGGGCAATGAGTGAGGAAGGGATTCATGCCCATGGCTCCTCCCCAGATTTCCACAGCCCAGACCATGGATCAGCCCTGCTGCCCCAGGCCAGGCAGGCAGGGGCTGCAGGGATTGAGCTGAGGCTGCCCCTGCCCGTCCCTGTTCCCTCAGGAACACGGCCCTGGGACCAGATATGCACACAGAGGAACCCTGGTGGCTCAATCAAGGGTGTAAATCTGTATTTAGAGCTTTAAAAAGATTTGATTTCAGCAGGTGGAGCAGTGGAAAAGTTCCTTTTAAAAAACCACTTGAACACAAGATTGCGGAGCATGGGACAATTATGGAAGGAATATGAAACACCTTTAAAATGATGCATTTTGATAGGCTTGGATGAAATCATCTCAGACTCAGGTTTTGCTTATGTTAATAATGAAAGCTGGAACAGCATGATGAGCAAATACTTAGAAGCAACAAAAAGGGGCAGCGTCTGGGAAGAGAAACTTTCCTGCCAATCTCCACAAAGGCTCAGCCGTTCCCAGTTCTATATAAAGCTGAGAACTGCTGGAGCTAACAAAAGCCAAATGTGACCAAACCATTACCAGTCCTCTGGCTGCTCTGTGCATGGAGCTGTGCTCATGCTACACAATAAAGCAAGCATTGTTTAAATCAGATTTTCTTCTTGGCTGTAGAACCTCATTCTCAGATAAGTACATCAGATATATGACTTCCCCTGTGGAGCACAAAAACAGGAAAAGCCATTTGAGAAGATTTTTGTTTTTGAGAAAGTGTCAGCTGGTTTTCTAGCAAAGAAATGAAGGGGAGCACCAAAAAACTTCAGCTCCTGGTGGGCTGGGGTGACTGGTGATGAGCTCTGAGTTTGGCAAGACTGGTATGAGCTTGGTTCCACTTCACTCCTCACTTATTTGTATTTCCCTTTTGTTCTCTCTGTTTGCCATTGCTGCTCTTCCCGTGCTGGGCTCTCACTTCCCAGAGCAGCTGCTCAATCCCCAGCAGGGGCCTGGCCAGCACCCTGGGCTCTCCACCTGTCCCACACGAGGTTTGAGCTCCTCCTCTGAGTCCCCGCCTGTCCCAAAGTCCCTGCAGGGTCATGTCCCCCCACGCCGGGGCAGTTCCCCAGTCTCTGTTCAGCGGAATGAGGAGAATTTTCACAAGAGATCCTGTGGGGATACCAAAACCCCCTCACACGCTGAGAGAAGAACGCAAGGTGCTCTGGTAGATCCCTCTCACCTACTCAGTTCTTTATACATTTCGTTATTTTTAAATTTTATTTTAAAGAAAACCAGCTGTTCATGGGCACTGAACAGCACCCAAACCAGTGCAAGACTTTGTGCTGGCTGTACCCCAGATCTGAGACTGACTGCTCTTGACTGACTCTTCACATAAACAAACTGGCAGCACCACACTGCAGCTCATGAGCTTGAGTCAGCCCAGCACCATGTCAAAAAATAAAGAATGTTTGTCTGAAATGTGAACCAAAGAGGGCAGGAGGCATTCCACATGATTAGCAGGTGGAATATTAAGTAACAGGCAAAAAAAACCCCAAAGGTTGTGATTTCATAGGGGGAAAAAAAAATCTAATATAATTTCATGTTTTGTCTGTATTTTTGATTCAATTTTCAAAATTCTGAGCACTTGAAAAAATATGCAGAACTGGCTGGAACACATCTGAGGAAATTAAAAGGATGGAAGCTGGCAGATTACAATGCAGAATTCTTGCTGTCAGTGGAAGTTCTGTGCACGTGAGACTCTGACGAGCTCCAAAGCCTGACTGGGAGCTGGGCTGGGCTGCAGGGCCCAAACCCTGAGCCAGGGCCATGCCAAGCTCTGCTCTGCCTGTCCAGTGCCAGGGCACGAGCTGGGCCAGCTGCCAGCCCACCAGAGCCCCCTGGTCAGTCATTATGCAAAAACGCCCTTTCTTGCTCATTTTGCTGAACAAATTCCTAAATACGCCCTAAAATCCAGAGTGCCCATAACCTGTCCCCTCAGCCCTGGAAGCCAACTCAGCACATCAGGGAGAGGCCTGACAGAGCTCTGGGAGAAACAGGAGTTCTGTTTTCAGTCTGAAACACAGGCAATGCCAGCACTGACCCAGCTGCAGTACTCATCCAACCCAGTCAGGACTGAGGTAGGGTAAGATGATATTCACTTTAAAAACAGGAAAAAGAGGAGAAGTAATTCAGCACCATACTGCAAACAAGTCACACAGTTCATTTTTGAGCAATGTCCTCAGTCTATGTGTGTGGCAGCAGCATTCCTCAGTTTATGTCAGCAAGCCCCAGAATGAAATGCAATCATGGAATAGCTCCTTTCCCCCCAGAACTGCTGCTGCGAACAGCAGCACACACACGAGCCCTGAGCACATCTGTTGCACCCAAGAGTGGCATTTTTGCACAGAATGCCAACGTTTACCTATGTAAAATGGTAGTGCTATCTATTTCAATCTGCACTTTGGCATCAAGAACTCTTTTTGATGCACCTTCTATAAAAAAAGTGAACACGGAGCTGTCAGCCCGAAGACACCCCAGGATGTGCTCAGAGTGACTCAGGGGTGCTGGAGCAGCTGGGATCTCCTCTTTCTGGCTTGGGAATCCTGGGTATCTGCCCCCAAATGCACCCGGAGTTACAGCCCTGCACGCCTGACTAAAGGAAATTCCACAGACCAAGGATTATCAGCTGTTTTGTGGCTGTGCAAATCCTGTTCCTCCTGTTCCTAAAATATGCAGAGCAACATCATTAAACCAGCGAGAACCTGCAAATGAATTGCCAAAGGTTTTCTCCTGGTGTGTGACAGCTCAAGGTGGAGCACAAAAGGAGTCAGGCTGGAAAAGGAAACCTCAGGAGAGCGGGGCAGAGAGCAAAACACAAACCACAGTGTGCCTGCGGCTTCCCCTTGGACTACAGAAGTAGGGAAAAATGTTAAACACGGAGAATGTTCTCCTGGCACCACACGCGGAGCAGAGCTGGATAGGAGCAGGGAGAACACAAAAAAAGGAAGAGAATTTCCAGAGTTTTTTAGGTTATTTAAAAGGATCCCTGTGAAAACTGCCCTGCGTTAGAGGAACAGAGAGGGCTGGTATTTAGTGAGGGGATCTTTCAGCTCTGCAAGTGAGAGCTGTGTCTTTGCCCTCCTGAGCAGTGCCTGAGGTTTGTCTCACATCAGTCACAATAAAACTGCTCTCCTGTCACGGGGCAGAGGGAGAGCGGGAACCACAGGAAGCTTTGGCACCTGCCCCAGCAGCTCCTGCCAAAGCTGCGCACACACAGCTTCACTTCAGTCCAGAACACTGCTGGGAGAGGTGACAGAGGACGGATCCGTCCTTTCTGCACAGCCCAGGGAAAACATCAGGGGGTTCAGGGGCAGGACTGGGGAGCAGAGCTCAAGGAGGGGCAGTTCCTGGCTGCTGGAAGCAAATTAAATCCTCATAAATACACTTGTAAAAACGGATCGGTTTCCTACGCAAACTCAAACAGCCGGGATGATCCAGGAGAATTAGGATGCACCCTTGACTTCTACACAAAGAAACTCATGCCAGGTTCGACAAAGGACTCCTGTGAATTTTAAAATGCCATCCCTGCAAAAATGGATCTTTTGCAGTGCCCCGGCTCAGGTGGATTCCTGAGCTGATTTCTGCAGTTTGGTTGTTTGGTGGTGTCTGGAACTCGGCAGCTCTGAGCTGTCCTGAGAGATGAGCTGCTCTGCTCCCTCAGCTCTGCTCCCTGAGCTCCTCTGCTCCCTCAGAGCTGCCGTGCCCAGCACACCTCCAGGCTCGGGGCGTCTGCACGAAGTCCTTGGCACCCTGGGAAGGTCCTGTCAGGGGAAAAGCTGACACAGCTCATGAGGTGAAGGGGCTGAGAGAATGGCACACGTGTGTTTTCACTGACTGGCTCTGAAATGTCGGATGAGATGGCCAGAGAGCCTGGAGCACAATGGCGGAGGTGTTGTGGAGCATGGAGAGCTGGGATGCTGCGGTGAAGGGTGAGCGCCTCTCGTCTTACCAACACAGTTCCTACGCCTGTTGAGAATAAAGCCCTCCGCACACATCCCACTGTAGCTCACACAGGAGAAAGATCCCAGAGTGTTCTCACAAAACTCTCCGCTGGAACAAGGCTGAGCACCTGTGAGGCACTCATCCAAATCTACAGCAGCACGGGGCAGCCAAAAGGGAAAAACAGAACTCTGTTAGAACAGCACTCTGGAACAGAACTCTGTTAGAACAGCCTCTGGAACAGAACTCTGTTAGAACAG
>VYZT01027275.1:137433-164490 GCA_013400735.1 Pomatostomus ruficeps
AACAGAACTCTGTTAGAACAGCCTCTGGAACAGAACTCTGTCAGAACAATCTCTGGAACAGAACTCTGTTAGAACAGATCTCTGGAACAGAACTCTGTTAGAACAGTCTCGGGAACAGAACTCTGTTAGAACAGCCTCTGGAACAGAACTCTGTTAGAACAGCCTCTGGAACAGAACTCTGTTAGAACAGTTCCTGAAACAGAACTCTGTCAGAACAGCCTCTGGAACAGAACTCGGTTAGAACAGCCTCTGGAACAGAACTCTGTTAGAACAGTTCCTGAAACGAACCAACATTGCTTTCACACCAAGACGCTGAGATGAGGTGTGCTGGAGCTTCCACACCAGCACCAGGCTGTGACACCTGTGGAAGTTACACTGAAAACAGGGCTGGGACAAACCCCTGGAGATCATCCAGACCTTGCTTGCACTCCTGCGCTTTTGCCATTCCAGAAAGACATATCCTTAAAAACAGGCAGGCAGTCACACAGGGACAGCACACACTCCCTAAAGGAAACCTGTTCCAGGGCACCACCACCCTTCCCAGCAGACCCTGACTTCTACAGAGGTTATAAATGCCCCTTGCTAACGTTTAAACTCGCTGCTTTCACTGACAAATACAAATTTTTTCATTTCCTGTAGGAAAACGACTGCCTTGAAATGCCCCTTTTGATTCTGACATTAATTAATCAAATTAGCTTCCGCCACACTTGAGTAAGCAGTGCACTGTGAATATTTCATCTGGTGATATTAAAATCCCATTTTCTTCACAGACTGTCAGGAATTTCATGAAAATGATTTGTTATTCAATAAAATCTAAGATTAAGAGCGATGTGGATCATTTGTGAGCAATTCTGAGCTTTGGGAGCTCCTACTTGCATTTCACTGTTATTGCTCCCATACTCAGAGATTTATAATTAAGGTGTGTCACAGGGCATTGCTTCTGACCCCAAATCCTCCCTGGGCAAACATATCCTTTGTCACTGCCCAAGAACATCATTTAAAATGTATTTAATGGGAATGGTGCAGCCTTGGGATTCACTGCTCATCACTGCAGGCCAGAGCTCCGGTGTCAGTGAACACCTGGAGCTGCACCAGCTCCCCTGGCACGTCCTTCCTCAGCTGGGAAACCTCTCTGAGCGCAGCTTTCCAAGGCCAGAGGAACTAAAACCCAACAGGGCAGGTGCCAGGGCACAGCTGGGCTCGGAGGGTGCCCCAGCACAGCAGAGGTGTCACCCATGTCCCTTCTGCTGCTTCTGCTCCCAGCGACAAATGCTGCAGGTCCACAGCCCTGCAGACAGAACCGGGGGGAACCTGAGCGGGAGGAGAAACCAAAAGGGCTGGAAAAAAGCCTGCAAGGTCAGAGGGAAAGCACCAGTCCAGGCTCCACCTGAAGGCACCAGGCACCAGCCACGCTGTGCTCCGGGAGTGTCTGTGGCACAGCCGGGACTCCTGCCCGAGGGTCTCTGCTGACACTGCCAGACACAGTTCTGAAATGATGAGCATGAACGTGTAACGCTGTCTGTGTGGGGAGCCCTCGCACTCACCTTCACAGGAAACCCCGTCGGCCATGAGCGTGTACCCAGCCATGCAGGAGCACACGGCCTCTCCCGCCACGATGTTGCACAGGTGCTTGCAGGGGCCATTATCTGCACAACACAAAATGGAAAACACATCAGGAAAACATCCCTGCAGTTCCACACGGCCAGGCCAGCCAGGCACAACCCCAGCTCAGTGGAATCAGTCTGCAACCACCTGTGCAGCAGGGAATCAGTCTGGACGCACCTGTGCAGCAGCCCTCCCCACTGCCTGCATCCCTCCTGCTGCACACCCACCCTCAGCCCCTGCTCCCTGCACCACTGCCACTCCCTGCACTGTGCACTGCCCACCCCAGCCGGAGCAGAGCTGGGGAATGGCTCTGGAAGCAGAGAGCAGCCTCAGATCATTCCCTGGGCTTTCCCCTGACAGCTCCTGAGCCCTGTGCCAGTGGTGACAGATGCAGGCTGGGCGCTGCACTCACACTGGTGCAGGGATGAGGAGTTTCGTTCCCTCTGAACGTTCCTCACTCTCTGCCTCTGCACTGACACCCCCGCCGTACCTTTGCACTTGTCCTGCTCCTCCTGCAGGGACACCACGAGGATGGGCTGCGAGGGAGAGGCCACTGGAGGGATGGTGGCTTCAGCGTCCAGCCTGCTCACCTGTCCTCTGTCAGGATCTGCAGGACAAGGGGGGCAGAGAGGATCAGGGACAGCAGCAGCCCCAGCAGACTCCCCAGAGCAAGGGGTGATCCCATTCATCCCACTCCAGCCCCAGCAGACTCCCCAGAGCAAGGGGTGATCCCGTTCATCCCACTCCATCAGGGTTTGGAGGAGGAAACAAACATCATGGACACAGAGCAGAGCGCCTGGCTGGCAATAACTTCTGTAAAGTACTGCAATATCTGGATAAATCAGAAAGTACTAATTTTCTTTTTACAACATTTGCTATAATTTAAATACAGCAGCTGTCTTTCATTTGGTGTTTGATGGGAAAAGAAATCCAAACCCAAAACACCCTTTGACCTTATTCTGTCCATCCTATTTCAACACAGACAAACAACAAACACTCACCACTGCAGGCACAGGATACTCTGGAATGACTTTTGTACAGCCAAGTGGAAAACATGACAGCTGCTGTCTGCCACTAATATTTTCAACAGACAGTGATGTTCAAGGTATCAGGAAAAGAAGAGCTCTGCTACATCACTAAGAGCAACCCAGTTTATCAGTGTCATCTAAACAAAAGCCTAAACCCACAGGGCTCAATTCTCCCCTAGGAGTGTCCTGTTCCCAGTGAATGTCACCCGGAGTGAAACAAAGTGTGAGCCCCACACACCCTCAGGTGACTCAGGGTGATGGCAGTGGCGGATTGGGGGACGGGAGGAGCGATTTCCTCAAACAAACGCAGTCAGCACAGACACACCACGGGCTGGGGCACAGACAGATGTCACCTGCTTGTGGCACAGCCTGAAGGATTCCCCAGGAATGGCTGGGATGTGCAGGGCACAGAGGACAAGGAGAACTGAAAGGCCACCGTGCCAGGCACAGCACAGACGGTCCAGACCCTCTGAGGGTCCCAGACACCTCCCTGACCCTCCCTCACCCTGGCACAGGGATGGCAGAGCCAGCCTGCCCTGCCCTCGCCCTGACAGGCACCTCAGAGGTCCCACGTGTGCCCCTGCCCCATCACAAGCCCCTTCTCCAGCTGCAAACCCCTCTGGGCACAGCCCTGAGCAGCACAGCCCTGAGCAGCACAGCCCTGCAGGAACGTGAGCACCCAGCAAACCCAGATGTTTCACCCAGAACTGCAGCCGAGGCACTGCTGGGAGAGCAAAGCAAAGCAAACCCACAAATATCATCTGATCAGGCCAAATTCTGCAGTGCTAAAATAAGAACTTTTCTTTGCCTCTTTTGGATTAGGGTTCTCTTCCAGAATTTTCGTACAACCAGAGCAGAGAGCTGCCACAGGAGCAGCCCCACGCACTGCTGAGGTAATGAGGTGAGTGCTGTTGGAGCACACTGAGAAGGGTGACACACAGAACGCTCAGTGCTTGGCTTGGGCAGAGCATCGGAAGCCTGAGGAGCTCTGTCACTGGATGGAAATGCTGGTTTTGCTCGTTAAATAACTGAAAGCACTTGTAACTAATATGAGGTTTCAACTTTCTGCGTTATCTGATTTGAAGTCTTGCCACTGGAGAACTCCACACATCAAAACAATTACAACACAATAGGCTTTCTTTTCCAGACTTCCACCACACCAGATAAATGTAGAGTTTGTTATCACTGAAGGATGTTAATGATTTTAGATAAAAATCAAAGCTCAGGAAGCAATGCTGCCTGTCTGAACTGAGTTAAGTTTAGCTAAAGGAAACCTAACTGTGAAATACAAAATTACTCAGAGAAGAACAGGTATTTCTTTAGAAATCTTTACAAAGCCTCTTCTGGAAGTGCAAACACTCTTGATTTGAACATATGAAACACCACCCTTATCTCATGCCACCAAACACAACAATAAGGCAGAATTAAATTTCCTAAGCTACCATTTTTCTTTAGACTTTACAATTTCCACAGAACACGTCCACACATCAACACCCATAAAAAAACCTCAGAGAAACCGCAGAGAAACTCAAGAAAAGCTTAGCAGAGGAGTGCAGGAACACAAACCCTGCCCTTCAGGTGCCCCCTCTCACCTGGAGCGCAGCTGGTGCCGTCCTCCTGCAGCGAGAACTGCGGGAAACAGGAGCACTTGTAGGAGCCTACGGTGTTGATGCAGAGGTGCTGGCAGAGCTCCCCCCCATACAGCAGACACTCGTCCAGGTCGTCCCCGGGCAGGCTGTTGGACAGCTCGGCCTCGCTGCCAATGGACAGGGCTTGGTTGTGATCCTCGCTCTCTGAAACTGCAACAGAGCGTGTCTGACGGCTGGGCTGGCGCTGCGGCTGGGCAGGACAGGCTGGTCGGGCACACGAGTGCCAAGGGCAGCCAGACCTGCCCCTCCTACTGCCCAAACAAACGAGGGACCAAACTGCTAAAGAGGGTATTCAAGGATCAGAAACATCCACACGCTCTTTGCTTTTGCCAAACTGCTTAGGAAGGAAAGGAACAAGGAAATCTGCACTGGATCTGGGAGGGAAGCAGCTGTGCTCCCGATGCCCTGATCCCCATGCACTGCTCCTGATGCACTGCACCCAATGCCCTGCTCCCGATGCCCTGCTCCCGATGCTCTGCTCCTGATGCCCTGCTCCTGATGCCCTGCTCCCGATGCACTGCTCCTGTTGCACTGCTCCTGCTGCACTGCTCCTGATGCCCTGCTCCCGATGCACTGCTCCTGTTGCACTGCTCCTGCTGCACTGCTCCTGCTGCACTGCTCCTGATGCCCTGCTCCCGATGCACTGCTCCTGTTGCACTGCTCCTGCTGCACTGCTCCTGCTGCACTGCTCCCGATGCCCTGCTCCCGATGCTCTGCTCCTGCTGCACTGCTCCCGATGCCCTGCTCCCGATGCCCTGTCCCTTCCAGCAGCGCCCTGGGCAGAGGCAGAGCCCTGTCTGCACGTCCCCCGGCACAGACGGACACTCACCCTTCTCGGGGGTCACTGTTGGCACAGGCTCAGGCTGCCGTTTGAGCTCGGGGTGCATGAAGTGCTCGCCCCCTTCGCAGCAGGACAGCATCACGTGGCTGCAGGGGTAGCCCAGGTTGATGTTGGACTCGCAGGTTTTCCCCTCACTCCTCAGCCGCAGACCCAGGCTGCAGCAGTCACAGCATTGCTGCAAAAGGAGGGACAGTCAGAATGAGTACCTGGAAGCACTGCACAATCTGCCAGGGCAGCGGTGGAGTCACCGTCCCTGAAGTGTTCAAAAACTGTGTGGATGTGACACTTGGGGACGAGGTTCAGGGGTGACCAGGGTGGTGCTGCTGGGTTTACAGTTGCACTTGATGATCTTGGTCTTTTCCCACCTTAACAATTCCATTCTGTGATTGAACACAGCTCCAGGAACGAGCCCACATGCACCTGGAACTGCTCTGTACTTTCCTAAGCAGTGGAGCATCTGGAAAAACATTTGGAGTTTGGACAGTTGCGAATATCAAAGCTTCACTTGTGCTTGTTTTTGCCATTCTGCACCAACGGGTCTACTGCAGCCACAACAAACACCAAGCCTGGCTGGGGCAGCGATTTCAGCAGCTCCACAGCCAGCAGGGAGGGTGCTGCACATCAGCTCCTCCCAGCTCCTGCAGGGCCATGCTTGTGTGTGGTGTGGACAAAAATTATAAACAAAATACTACAAAACCTCTTTGCACTGGAGCTCAAAAAATGGTCAGTTGGAAGCGATGTGACAGGAATTGGAAATATCTTGCATGGACATGGGGGTCAGAGGCATCTGAGCCTGTCAGGTGTCAGTGCAGACTCTGCTCTCAGCACTGCTGCCCTGCAAACCTGCTGTGACCTTTAACTACCGGCTGTGCTGCCAGCACCCTGCTCCGACAGCGGCTGAGGGAGGCCAGGGTCTGTTCAGGAATTATCTGCCTCCCTCTTCCTTCCTGAGAGCATCTGAACAGCAGCTTCGCTCACACCTCCATCTCCCACCTCGCGCAGTTTGCTCTGCTGCAGGGGCAGACAGAAACTGTGCGGGGCTTTGCTCGGGCACAGACGAACCCACTGCACAGGCAGGGCACAAAGTGCACCAGATAAATGACACCAGGTTCAGAACGTCCACACCGACCCAGCAGGGAAGCTGCGGAGCTGTGAGTCTCTGTGCACAGACAACAGGGGTCACACCTGAGCTGGAGATGCCTCCGTGGATTTGAATTTCAGTGTCCTCTCACCCCGAATTTATTCATTTATTTGTTTATGTGTTTCAGCTGTAACTAACATCTGTTTCAGTGACAGAAAAGCACAGAGTCTCTTTCCCTCTGCAGCTCCTTTGACAGCAGACGTTACTCACGCGTGCAAATATGCACAGCCACGAGGAGCTGCTTCCCCCTGCCCAAACACGTCTGTGAAACAATCACAGCACGGGTCTTGAACAGATCAATTCTTTTGCACATTAAATAGGCTAAATCATCTTTTCAAAAGAAGTATTAAAAAAAAAAATCTAGCAATAATGAATCATGGTCATGCTAGGAAAGGGAAAATTCCTCTTTCCATTCTTCCCAAATCCCCTCAAATTCAAAATTTTATGAAAAAGATTTTTTTCTTTTCTGCAATTTTTTTAGTTTTAGCTCAGTTCTGTCACCTTCACTACACAAAATAGAAGAAGTTCAAGATAACACATGTTTTTACTGAAGTACTGTGAAATATGCAATATTTGCCTCGCAGACCCTGGCCTCTTCCAGACACAGTTTGATTCGCAATTTATCCCATGTGCAGGCATGACAGAGAGTATTAAATCAGTCATACATCTTTGGGCTCACATATTTTCCAGGTGAACAAAACTGTCTCATTTTCCAGTGGAAAAACTTGTTCGTCAAAAAGTTCCTTCTAAAACGCAAAAATTGGAATGCCTCGATGTTTTTTAGCTGCTTTTTCAACTTCACGGGAATTCTACAACGGATTTAATAGCAAATATGACCATGTTCACCTTGCAGTTGAGAACCACACCTTGAAAACCATTCTTTGGCTCCCAGCTGTGTTCCCCTCACACCTATCTCTGCTGGAATCCTGCAGAATCAGATTTACCATGGTGGAGTCTCCATCCAGCAGGGAAAACCCCTCAGCTCGTGCTTTTTGTGTCAGGGTAAATAACAATTAAAGCACCCGCGATGGGGCTGACTGAACCCAGGCTGAACTCCTGGGTGTGAAACCCAGCGCTGCCACCCTCGCCTGGAGGCAAAAGGAAGGACCCCGCACCTCAAATGCCTGAAAACTTCCAAGGGTTTGTGACCTGGAGGTGAAACCCCGGCTTTGGGCAGGACACTGTAAATATCTTGCTGGTTCTGGGAGCAATTAATGAAACTTTCCACATTCCAGACAAACTTTCTTGGTTTATGCCAAACCAGACGGATCAGGAGAAACACCACTACAGACTGTCAGCACTTCTGCCGGATCACCTCTGGAACAATGTTGAGCCACAATAAAATTAGAAAACCTTCCCTGTAATACAAAGCATTATAAAGCAATACAGAGTTGGATTATTTTGTATTACAGCGGTACACACTGTAATGCTGAAGTAATACAAAGTCTCAACAGTCTCGATATTTATTGATTTTGTTTCCAAGCAGAGCTGCGATGACTCAAGAGCTAAAGGAGCTGAAGAGGTGAGCAAAGCTGTGCAGCAATTTCACTCTATCGGACGGTTTATCCTGAAGGAAAATCCCCACTGGAAGTGGCATGAGGAACATTCCAGGAGGGTGTTTTGTCCCTGGTTTCAGCTCAGGAATGATGGAGCTCTCCCTCCCCACCTCCTCCTGAGCAATGCAGGTGCAGCCGGGCTCTGCCCGCAACGCAAACCAGCCCTGGTGAACACCTCAGAATAACAACTCTGTCACATTTCAGACATCTTAATGTCTCCCCCAATGCACAAACTCTGGTTTTACTCTGATGATACACTTCAGTTCTGAAGAGGACAAATCAGCACAGCTAATTAAACCTGAAACTCTGCCCTGGATGTTCTCTGCCCTCCCAGTGAACAATTATCTGTGGGGATCTCCAAGGTGCAAGGACAGACAGAACTCATCAGGGTCCTGCTGAGCCTGCACTCGAGCTGAGCCATGGCAATGTAAATTATGATCAGAGGGAAATGAATTCTGAAATGCAGTGTTCTGGTGGAAACAAGACAAGCAAGCTGCTGAATCTCCAAACTGGTTTAAATTGGTTTGGCTCCAGTGATTCTCATAAAGCAAATCTCATTTATCCCAGCCGAGGCTGTGGCTCAGGGTTTGTGATTTGTGCTGTCCGTTAATGGTTTGCCTTTATTTATGAACAAAAGCTTCCATCATCATCTAAGTGCTTGTTCCTCCAGCCCAGCACTGTGTAACTGGGAAAGGGGGCCACAACTCAACACTGGAGCCAAGCAAGCTGTCCAGTAATGGCTTTCACATTAGATCTTCAATTAAGTTTTGCCCCATCATTTCCTAAATTATTCTACACCATCGATATAAAAACTCAAATGGAGTTTTCAGCTGCTTCAAAGGCAAGGAAGAGCAATACAGCCAGTTAGGTCTACAAAATGGAGATGAGAATAATTCAAAACAAAACGGAGATGGGAATCATTCAAGACAACATTACTGTGAGGTTTTAAAAGGGGCTGCAAGCTTAAATGCAAAGAGCACCAGTTCACTGCCACGCTCCTGCAACTTCATCTTCCCATGGGAATGCATGACCGAGCCACTGCTGAGGGCAGGGCAGGGGACACCTGGCACCGCCGCAGGGGCACCGGAGGAGCTCACCTTGTAGGAGGAGCCCGTGCAGGGGTCGCTCTCGTCGGGGCTGCACGCGTCGCCCTCCTTGGCCGCCACCATCCCGGCCAGGCAGCTGTTCTCCCGCACGGCCGACACGCAGCACTGCTGCTGGGCGATCCTGCAGGGCCACACGCACAGCGGTGACACGGGCTGGGTGCTCTGACACGCTGTGGGGACATCCCAACACCCCCTGGGCTGTGCAGGGCCACACACACAGCGGTGACACGGGCTGGGCTCCCTGACACGCTGTGGGGACATCCCAGTGTCCCTGGGCTGTGCAGGGCCACACGCACAGCGGTGACACGGGCTGGGCTCCCTGACACGCTATGGGGACATCCCAGTGTCCCTGGGCTGTGCAGATTCACATGCACAGCGGTGACACGGGCTGGGCTCCCTGACACGCTGTGGGGACATCCCAATGTCCCCTGGGCTGTGCAGGGCCACACACACAGCGGTGACACGGGCTGGGCTCCCTGACACGCTGTGGGGACATCCCAATGTCCCCTGGGCTGTCCTGGCAGTGACAGCAGGACCAGGGTAGTGCCCGTCCCCTGTGCTGGCACTGCTGAGGGTCAATTCTGGGCTCCCCAGGACAAGAGGGACATGGAGGGGCTGGAGCGTGTCCAGGGCAGGGGCTGGAGCCCCAGGAGCAGCCGAGGGAGCTGGGAAAGGGGCTCAGCCTGGAACAAAGGAGGCTCAGGGGGTACCTGCAGCCTGGGCACTTCAGAGCAGAAATGGACAGGGACGTCCCTCATCCCAGCAGAACCCAGGCAGTGACAGACACCTGGCTGCTTGTCCAACACCAGTGGCCAAGTGTCACCTTTGTATTCCTGTTTTTCTGCTGGACAGCACAAGGTTCCAGCACAGACAGGGGCAGGGGCACCAGCTCTGCTCGCTGGCACAGCTCCCGGTGGCAGCACCAAGATTCTGTCCTGGCTTTCCAGGCTCTGAGGCCACATTCTTGAATGCTTTTTCACATTAAATGTTTTCTTTACATACAATATTTATAGGCGGGCTCAAATCTTTAAAACAGGGACACAACTGAAATTTTAGAACAAAGACAACTGAACCCCTGATCTCTTACTCCTTTAAATCCCAGCAGATTCACAGGGACTGAAACATTTAGGATCTGGCTTTTTCATCTGAAACCAGCCTCAGATGTGCAGGTGCAACTCATTAATGTACTGGATTTGCACCTACTTAGGCCGAGGCTGGAATTTTTTAATCTGCCTTCACTCTCAGGCAGTTGGTTTGGGTCAGTTCTGCCACGCCAGATCCCAGCGGGGAGGATTTTAATCTCCCAGTAACTTCAGAAGGGTGCAATGATACCAAATTGGTAAAACTTTGAAAAGCTTTTGTTAGATCAGATTTTGGGCAAACGGAGGGGGAAATCCTTCTGTCTAACCTGCCATGACACATGGCCAGTGTACCAGTAATTTAGATAATGAATGACAGTTCCCGTCTCCTGCACATCCCCTCTGATCTCTCCTCACGGGCTGCTCTTTGAAAGGTTCGGTTTTCCCTCCCGTACCTGCAAATGTCCCCGTCGGTCCCGCTCACGGGGATCTCGGTGCACTCCCCGTTGTCTATGGCCCACTGCTGGCCGGCCCCGCAGCAGCTCTCGATCAGCTCCTTCGTGGAACCTGCAGGGAACACACACACACACAGGTATTTTAGCCTTTTTTAAAATTTGGTTTAACTCTGCTTCTTAATTGAGATCTTTGAAGTAATGATAGTTCAGGGTGGGTTTTTCCCTCTCTTTCCACGTTTTGTTTGGTTATAAGGAAAAAAAAAGAAAGAGGCAATTGATACCTGAAACATCTTGACATAATCAGTCCCCTGGTGATGTCTTTCGGGGGGAATAGCAGAAGGAAATTAAAGAGTTTTAAATGCAATAAAAGACATAACTGGTTTGAAGATAACTCCGTATTTGACAACTCCGAACGAAACCCTCTGATCTATGCAGTTAAACTGGCAGGAAATACATCCAGGACCAGATAATTACAAACCATTGCTATAAAACAGTTAAATATTAACATAGATTTAATTCACTCCCTCGGTGGAAACTCCATTCATTTCACCAAGGGCTGAAATACATTTGTTGCTCTTGCTGGAACATGAGAATAGAGCAGAATTTAACTACCTATATTGCAGTAATCTACGTGATTTATAATTCCAATAAAAGTGAGTTACTCATTCCTCACTGAGGATTCCGTATCAGATTGCTCTCCTGAAGTGCCACGCTATTAAACAGTCATATTTGCAAAATCTATTGCCTTTTGTTGTGATCTTATGAATAATTAAACCCAGAATGAAGTTATCATAAAACAAACAAACGACTGCATTTTATCTTCATCAGGAATTTAAAAGGAGCCCAGAATAACTCAGAATGGGACTCACAGACATTAGCACGGATTGATGATGTTTTAATTCTCCATTAGCAAGAACAAATATATACAGCTAAATACAGGCACGGGGCTGAGGATCACAGAGCTTCTATGTCGGGTAGAAGAGCTTCCAGCTCTGAGTGTATCAGACTCTGAAATCCTCAAACATTCTCACAGAGCTTTGTTTATTTGGGGCTTCCACGGTATTAGCAGATTTAGGAGCAGATTTGCATCTGCTCATGGAAAACAAAGGCATTTTATTTCAGAACTCCCTAATCCTGATTCTTTTATACATACTGTGTGAATCTTTGATAAAGTTCATAAAGTTCTTTCACAACCCACCTGCTAATAGATGATTTGCTTTTTATAAATTTCTTCACTAAGGAAAAAAAAGGGAGTTTATGTCAGGCTGCACTACAGAACAGCAGCAGCCTCCTCGCGGGTTTGCAATTCAGCAACTCCTGCAATTATCACCCTGCATCACTCTGGACACAAACTAAACAACATTTTGGCCTAATCTCAAAAATTTGTGTATTGTCTTTTAAAGAGAAGTTAATTCAAATATTTTGAAAAACGTTTTCCCCTCAGAGAATTTTAACTCCTCCCTGTCTGTGTGTGAAGCTGCCCCAGTGCCTGACCCAGCCCGGAGCTGCAGTGGGATGGGATGGCCTCACACTGACCCAGGCACATCCAGGTTTTCCTCAGCCACACCACATCCACGCAGCTTTTACAGGCTCAGAATTCACCTTCCAGCTACAGAAACCTGCTGTGGGTGCGTCTGTGTGTTTTAAAAAGTTTACTTGAAGCTCAACCTGAGGAAAACCCACAGTTAAAGGCTACTGAATTATTTCCTGCCACTGACGCAGTAAACCATGAGTTTGTGAGAGCAGCAAAGGAGACAAAGGGGATTTTCATAAACTTTCCTCCCCTTTTTCCCCTCCCAGTGGTCACAAATTATGTTTCAAGAGTGATAAATCATCAGCCAGCCCTACCAGGTCAAGAAAGGACAGAAGGGATAGAATATCTCTGTTTCTTGACAGAGCTTTTTTTGGTGCTGAAGTTTTCCTGATTTCAGCTTCACCTGAATTTCCACTCGGACCATTTAAGCTTTTCCCACCTTTAACACCTCCAATTTCGTTGCTTCCTCCCACTCTCACTCCAGGTTGCAGCTCTGCAGAGCATTTGCATCGACTGAACAGCTCCTATTATGCAAATGCCCATTACTCCTGGAGCCAGCACTCCTGAAGGAGCTGTCAGCAGCTTTATCCATCATTTGTTCCTTTTGTCTAAGCAGAACGGCAGACAAACCTTAGGACATCAGCACTTCCTCCCTGAGCCTGGTGAAACCCTGGCACAGGTACCCAGAGCAGCCCTGGATCCCTGGCAGTGCCCAAGGCCAGGCTGGACATGGCTGGGAGCACCTGGGACAGTGGGAAGTGTCCCTGGGACAGGGGAAGGTGTCCCTGGAACAGTGGGAGGTGTCCCTGGGACAGTGGGAGGTATCCCTGGGACAGGGGAAGGTGTCCCTGGGACAGTGGGAGGTGTCCCTGGGACAGGGGAAGGTGTCCCTGGGACAGTGGGAGGTGTCCCTGGACAGGGGAAGGTGTCCCTGGGACAGGGGAAGGTGTCCCTGGGACAGTGGGAGGTGTCCCTGGGACAGGGGAAGGTGTCCCTGGGACAGTGGGAGGTGTCCCTGGGACAGGGGAAGGTGTCCCTGGGACAGTGGGAGGTGTCCCTGGGACAGGGGAAGGTGTCCCTGGGACAGTGGGAGGTGTCCCTGGGACAGGGGAAGGTGTCCCTGGGACAGTGGGAGGTGTCCCTGGGACAGGGGAAGGTGTCCCTGGGACAGTGGGAGGTGTCCCTGGGACAGGGGAAGGTGTCCCTGGGACAGTGGGAGGTGTCCCTGGGACAGGGGAAGGTGTCCCTGGGACAGTGGGAGGTGTCCCTGGGACAGGGGAAGGTGTCCCTGGGACACTGGGAGCAGCTCCCATCACTTTCCGTGAGCACAGAGCCAGGGAAGGGATCAAAGCAGGGTCC
This sequence comes from Pomatostomus ruficeps, assembly GCA_013400735.1. Lineage (NCBI taxonomy): Eukaryota > Metazoa > Chordata > Aves > Passeriformes > Timaliidae > Pomatostomus > Pomatostomus ruficeps. Next base: position 150,787 of record VYZT01027275.1, read on the forward strand.
AAGGCAGTGCTTGGGACTTGTTTCCCACTCCCTTAGTAAAAAACCCAAACAACAAATGCAGCTTGAAGTCTTGTTTGTAGATTTACCCATGTTTGTGTTCCCTTTCACAGGAGGGGGTTTCCCCACCTGCAACATACACGTTACAAGAATTGTTTGCTCACACTGGAGAAAAGTTAAGTTGTATTTCCTTACCAAATACTTGCCTGAGAACAAAAACTCATATATTAAGAAAAATAATGACAAAAATCCCACAGAACAACTTGGTGGAGTTTCTCAAATACTAAAAAAATAACTGTTTCCAGTGGGTCTTTTTTCTGCTCCAATCTCTTAATCATTTAAAGTTCTAATAAATAAATAACAAAGTACCGTGGCTTTACCCCTTAATAGGCTGTCATTTTCTATCTTATCAACAGCCTGCGAGGCTTTATTAAATTCCCTCATTGAATTGCAGCGTTTAGGTGTGCACTGCAACATGTTCTCAAGTTGATTTATCTGGGATGGCTGGGCAGGCGTTTTAATGAGTAAGGTAAAGAGGAGAAGGTTTATCTTGGCAAGCACAGGGGAGAGGGAAGGACAGCACGGCCCAAGCCAGCTGCTTTCACTCAACCTGAGCTCTCACTTACGTCACTGGGGCTGCCTAAGCTCTCCCCAGGAGCTGTTCCCAGATCAGCGAGCACAGGGTCACCCTGGGCAGGTTCCCGCAGGCTCCTCCAAGCGCCTCCCTGCTCAGGACGTGTCTGACTCTAAATCCCCCTGGAATGAGGGCACTGCTCGAGTGTTTCCATGGCCAAAGCCCCGTTTGATCGCTGCTCAGGATGGGGCTTCACTCCTCAGCCTGAGCTTCTCTCCTCGGGACTGCTGGAGCAGCAGATTGCAGGAGGAACATGGAGCATTCAGCACACATCCCATGGATTCCATGCGGTGCCTCATCCTCCTTCTCCAGCCCCTCTCCCATTGCTGCAGGACAGGCTGCTGTGCCACCACCCCGCAGTGCACGGGAGCTGCAGCCCACAAACCTCCCTTCATTTTAAACCTCTCGCAGCCAAGTGTCCCCTGAGCTCCCACATCCTCCCACGGCACCCGCGCCTCTCCGGGAATCCATCCCACCCCTCACCCAGGACAAGTCCCTGTTCTATGGCCTTCCCTCCCTGGGAAGCATCTGCTTTCTATTTCAACCTGAAAACACTCTGTTTCCTACATTATTCTGTTTTCATAAATTCCTCATGCTGGCTTGCTTGGCAAAACAGAGCGAGCCGCGTCTGCCCCAAGGCAAAAGGCAAAGCTGGATAACCCGGGCGGAGCGTTCCTTTCACTGTGCACCACACAATGGACACAGACATCAACATAACCCCAGCCAGGCTTGCCGGGCAGACTCTGCTCAGAGTGTGAATGAACAGCAACCTCATATCCCCTCTGGCTTTAGCTCTGGATAATCCTCGTAAGTCAAAACTTGCATTACCTGTGGCAGAGGCCAGATACCTTCGACGCTGTTTGGTCTTTAACGTTTCCATGACAGCATCCTTTATTAGCTCCAGGTTGAAAGAAGGAAGAGAGGGAACAGCTAAATAAATCCTTTAACCTTTTCCACCAGCCACAAACCCAAGCAATTCCTCTTCTGCTGCTTCAAAATGGGTCTCATTTTGCTGCATCCCTCTGCCACTGAGTTTACCACCCTTCTCTCAGCTCCAATAATAACTCAGGGCAGGCAGAATTCCCTGCCCTTCAGCATAGGCTGGGCTGTGTTTTCCCCCCCAACCTTCCTTCCCCAGATATTGCACAGAGGATTTTCTGCTGGCTATTAACTTTCAAAAGAGCTGAGCCTTTGGAAAGCCTGGTTCCGATTATCCCTGTAATTCCTGTCTAAAGAATTTTATCTTGGGGGAGAGCAGCTCTTTGCTGTTTGGTGGCTAGGTAGGCTCCTTTCTTTCTTTAAAGCATTTCCACCAGCCCTGTTTAATTTTGACGTTGAAGTTCAGAGGAATGGGGTTTATCAGGGAATGCAGTCAGGGACTGCCTGGCAGAGCGGGAAAATGAGGCAGGATCACTGAAGGTGCTGCAACTCAAACCTGAGTAAGCCAAGCACTTCCAGTTCTTAACCAATTTCAAATTGAGTCAAGGCTGTAAAAGTAACTAAAGCACAAAACTAATATACCTTCTTCTTAAAAAATATAAAGGCAAACAAACCAAGGAACAAATAGATGTCAGGCCTTAACTTCACTTATATGCTCCCCTTAGTTCTGAGTGTTTATCTACAGAAAAAAATGCATTAATTTCACCACTACCCATTCAACCCCACACGCTGCAGTGTTAGGGACAGCCATCCTTTAAGACACGTTGCTGCTTTAAATTTTGGAAGTGTAGCGGTGAAAAAGGTCTTTGTTTTGGACTGGGGGTGTTGATCAAGGACAAGCCAAGCTACCGTGCCATTTTAGAGGTCAACTGCCCAAAACCACTGCACACACCTGGACCATGCCATCCACACAAATCCATTATTCATTCTTATACCGATCACATGGAAATCGTATTTGTGTCTCAAGTCCCACAGGAGGATTGTACATTTGTATCTGAACCCTGTCTGATTTTTGGGGCACAGATTTCACTCTGCACACCCTGGCAGAGCTCACCTGGGATGGGGAACTGCTCATGGATGCTCCTATGAAGCCATCCCCAAAGGTCAAACATCTGTCAGGTTGCTGTCGTGAGCCTTTAGGGGTTTGAGTTTTGGAACTCTGGTAAATGAAATAAAACCCCCAGCAGCTGCCCAGTGCTCAGTCCACTTTCACCAGTTCAACACGTGCAGCACAGACTGAAAATGCACAGCCTCAGCTGCCCTCCAGGACAACCCACCCAGAAACTGTTCACAGAAAAAGGCTGGAATCAATTCAAGGAAAAAAAAAAAGCCAAGATTTTAGTTTTCCTCATGACCAATTCATCCAAAGTAGAAAAACTAAAATTCATCAGAGTGAACTGTTTGTCTCCATCCAGAACACCACGGGAACACTCCGGGCAGGTTCACCCCGGCTCCTCCCCAGCTGCTGCTGTCAGCTCCTGTTCCCTGCTCCATCGCTCAGCACAGCTCTCACTGCACGGGGATGGCCCAGCACGAGCCCTGCACACCTCGGGAAGGTAAAAACAGAGAGCAAAGGACACCACAGCGGCAGGCAGTGCCCTGAAGAGCCCAGGAGCGCTCCTGACCAAGCGAGTGCCCAGGCGGAGGAGCGTGGACAAAAGGATTCTGAACGGCAGAGGAAGGGAAGCTCTGAGTTCCACTGAGTTTCTAATCAGTGAGTGGGGATGCTTAAACCCAACAGAAGAGCTCTTGTAGAGCTCCACGTCCTTATTTGGGAACCCTCCCGGATCCCTCGCCAGTCCTTGTCAGGTTTATAATCACAAATTACACTGTTCCTGTCTTTTATGATGATGTTCTGAAGAGATCTCTCATTTCCTCAGGCTTTTCTTCACGAAGTTTTGTAATCAGGGTTTGGGCAAGCATTTCAGCAGCACTGACTGTGGCCCAGGGCATTTCCTGGATTAATGACAGGCTGGAGGAGCCGATGGCCCCCAGCTCTGCCTTGATCCCGTAACCCCAAGGAGGTTCAAACTCTCCAGGATGCACCCAGGGCCAGAGCAGCTATTGTGAAGGAATTCCAGTGGGACACTTAAGTCAACAGCAGTGAAACAAACCTCCTTTCATCCCTCACAAAAGTAAGAGGAAATATTAATTTGAATGGGCTGATAATGATGTTTAGATTGTTCCACGGGAATTTAGCAGCCCCAGCAGGAAGCACAGCAGGAAACCTCTCCTTCGCCATGCAGTACGCCTCAGAACCCCAGATGTTTGGAAACAAGGGGGTTTAGTGCCCTGAGGAAGTCATGATCTGGGGTAGAAATTAGGAAAAAGGAGTTTTTGACTTCCAGATGAAGCACATTGTTTGATGCTGCTCCCCGGGTTTCACACAGCACTCCTGGGTGACTGATTTTGCTCATTCCAGCCCAGACTCTCCGTGGTGCAGCTCAGTGCAACCCCACAACACACGGAGAGAAACAGAATCACACGAACTGTCTCATTCCCTAAGTGCTCCCTGTCACAAACCTGCCCCACGCAGATCCCACACAGAATTCCTGTTCTGGTTCAGCTGTCAGCTGTTCCCCAATCGCTGCGAGACATCAGCTCTCCCACGGAACGAGGGGCACGCAGGGGGAGAGGTGAGGGACTGCTCCCCTCTGCTGCAGGGCTGGAACCCTGGGTCACATCCTGGCTTCTCTGCCACCCTCTGCAAATCTGCCACCCTCTGCAAATCTGCCACGAGAAAGAGAGGGGTGCAGGGCAGGGGGGTGTGTGTGGTACCAGCGAGCCACACAACCCTCTGCAGCGCCTGCAACCCACAGTGAGAGCCTCCAACCCTCTGCACATCAGACAGGGGAGTCTATAAAACCTGACATCAAACCTCGACATTTCCAACCCGTTAATGTTCTGCAAGGCCACTGACCCAACCAGCACAAGCTGCATTTTGATTTGCAGGGTTTTCCAGTCCTTCCCACAGATGAGCCCAAGCTCTCTGAGCTCTGACTGTCCCTACGGCTCCGATGCTCAGCACAAGGTCATGGGAGAAGCTTTTCCTGCACCAGCAGCACAGCCCAAGGGTGAAGGTGCCGTGCCAGGGCAGCTCCAGAGCTGCTGGGACAGGACCGGCCCCGAGCTGTGCTCCCATCAGCGAGGCTCAGGACCACCAACAGCGTGTACTGGCAAGGCTGCTCTCAGGGAGGAGTTGTTTGTTTATAAACTCAAGGAAAATGCGCTGCAACCCCATTACAATGAAAGATTGGCTATCTGGCAAAAGACAGCACGAACCCTCTGGGGATCACAAGCTTTCTAGGCAATTCCTTACAAAAGCTTCCATAGAAAATGTGAATATTCAGTGTTCAGTAACAGGAAAGTGCCACCCACATGTCCCAGGTTGGGACCTCTCCCTGTACTCCTCTTGCCCGAGGCAGAGTGCAGGGGCAGGGACAGCGCTGTGACCATGACCAGGGGCCACGGGCACGGCCCCACAGCGACAGAAGCAGCAGGGACCCAGCTGGCAGCACAGACAGGAGGAACCACAGCAGCCTCACAACACCAACCACAGCCATCTGCGTGCAGCTGGAGTGCTGCAGCTCCTACCCTTGATGGTTTCTCTCTTTCACCACTGCTTTGCCTCTCCAGAGCCCTTTCTCTCCTCCCTTGCACCACCCCACTGCACAATTCCCGTGTGCAGCCACCTGGAGCTGAAATCCAAGTTCCAGGACACTTGCACTGCATCCACACCATCGGAATGGATTTCATTCCTGTGCAGCGGCTCATTGACTCCTCAATGACTTCTGATTTCCACTGAATACTGAATGGGCTGAAGAGAAACCTCCCAAACACAATTCTGCCTTCCACATCCTCTTATCTCTACAAATGTTCCCATTTTATCTTGGTTAATTACCCAGGAGTGGGAGAACTGCTTGGCCACTTCCAGCTTGCCAAGGCTTTGTCTCAGTTTACCTGTGGAGTTGGTACATGAAAACCACTGCAAATGAGGCAACCCAGCACTGACAATGAGGTACCCAGCACCAGCCAGCACCAGCCCTGCTGCAGGACTGCAAGGGAGCTGACATTTTACAAGCTATAACCAATAATAACTTTTTAAATTGCTGAGTTCAGGTATGACTCCAGTCACACAAATGCCCAGCCTGTCCCGATTCTTCTCCACCGCAATGCATCCACTTTTTTATGACTTTAAATTCTCAGGGCAGACTGACCTGACACCAATTAGAGCGGTTTCAAGCTGAGGATGCTTTCCCTTCAACACGGCCGTAATTTAAATCCCAGCAGTCTAACTCACAATCATCTCCCTTTCTCCGTATCTTGAACATCTCCTCGATGCCTTAAGAACTGTTTTGGCTGCCAGCAAGAGGTGTCATTCCCATCTCTACAGATATGTACAGCACTGCTCGGGTCATCTTCGTGTCAGACAGATCTCAGACGACTTTTCCCTTCCTTTTTTACCTCAGATAAACAAATGGGCCCATCACACATCACTTTACAGAATACTGTATTTTTTTTAAAGTAGGACTCAAGCCAACATGCAGTTTTTATATGTTTTTAACTATTTTATCTCGTAATAGTGGCAATCTTCACTTACCACAGCTGGTGCTATACAAATTCCCCCTTCCAATCCTTCTTCCTCCATGTAAGAAAAAGGTAATTTTTCACATTTTACAGAATCATAGAATCATTTCTGTTGGAAGAGACCTTTAGGATCACGAAGTCCAGCCACTACCCTAAAACCCACACTCATGGTCTCTTTGTAACTGGCAGGATTTGAGGAACCTGGGGTGCAGGGATGATGGCAAAAGACAACGATGCAGTGGAGCTGATGTCCCCAGGCTCCTGGGAGCAGCAGGAAGGATCAGAGTCCTGCAGCCAGCAGGGCAGAGCGTCTCAGGGGAGCTCCAGCTGCAGTCACTGCCAGCCCTGGTGCCAAGAGCCTCACCGGTGCCAAGAGCCTCATCCATGCCAAGCCCACCGATGGCTGCCAAGCCCAGGGAGGGAGGCTGCAGGCTCAGATCTGCTCGGAGCGCCAGCGAATTCCCCGGAGCTGCACGGCCGGACGGACACACCCCGGGCCCGGAATGACCCTCCAGCCTGGAATGAGCCTGTAGGCTGCTCCTGGCGCACCCCAGGGCACAGAGCAGCCCACACTCCTCGGCAGCTGGGAGGCAGCCAGGGCATCTCTCCAGGCTGGGCTTGTCCCTCTCCAGCCATCCCAGACACCGAGGAGGAGCCGTGCAGACCCAGCATCTTTGCCTGATTTACCGCAGTGTGCAGCGTTCCAGCTCAGCCAGCTCCAGTCACAGGCACGAGCACTCTCAGGTGGGATTTCCCTCCACACAGCTGCAGGTTTATCTCAGCAGAGGACAAAAATCCAAAAAAAAGGGGCCAGCCATATGTCCTGTTTGATCCACGTTCTCCAGCTCGCTCTGACGGTGTGAACAATGAAATCTGCCTTGTCTCATAGCACGTGGCTCTTGAATGACATTCCCGAGGAATCCATTTGTAAATAAATGATATTGGGAGTAAACCAAAGGACACAGGTCAAAAAAAAAAAAAGCAACACCCTGGCAAGAAGCCAAAAAAAAGGAAGAACTACACGTACTGCTACGTTTCATTCTGACTTCCTTAAAAATGGATATTCACCCACACTTTACAGACTAAAAATATTTCTTTAGAAATATCCGAGAATTCGCACTGCCGAACATGCCTGTGTTTGTAAAACAGACAGGAAGCTGCAATTACCCATTTCTGTCTCCTTAACCCAACATTCATTTTCTTTTCCTGTTTTCCATAGGATTTCACAAACTGCAGGTGACAGAAAGGGGTTTTTTACCTGCAGGGATTGACACTGTTTATCATAACCCATTAATGGGTTAATTAATTAATTAATATTCATTAATTGTTTGTAGGAAGAGCAGCCTTAAAACTGCAGTGACAGCTGAATTAGGGGTGCCGAGTCCACCCTCATCACCCCGCTCTCTGTTCCAGGGCAGCTCCAAGCCCTGTGTGATGCAATGCTGGTGCCTTTCCCAGGCTGGAAGAAGAGAGAATTCACTTTTCCTTTTCCTCCCTGGCTGAGCAGCCTGGGTGAATGACCCCTCACTTGAGCAGGCTGAAGTGCAAGCAATTCACACAGCCCTGCGCCGGCCTCCTGCTCCTCCCTGCTCCCCCAGCCTCCATGTCTTCTGCAGGCTTTGCAGCAGGGACTTCTCACTTTGAATTTCTAATTAGAAAAAGCAAAAAAAAAAAAAAAATTTCCTAAATGCGGTTGGGGGACCCCACTGGATCAGCTCACAGGTTCTCCTCTGCTCTTCTGGCTTTTCCCTTCCACATCTCACGTAATAGAGAAATACCCCAGAACTGCACACTGCAGGTCTCTACAACCTCCAGTTTCATAATTTGTTTTCAATTCAGAGTCTGGGTGAGGAAAACTTTGCCTGGCTTTGAAATCCCATCCCACAGAGCAGCTTCCAGGCCATGACAAAAGGAACCATGGAATCATTAGGATTGGAAAAGTGCAGCCATTAACCAGCACCACCCTGTTCACCACCAAAGCAATTCCAGGGACAGTGACTCCACCACGGCCCTGGGCAGCCTGTTCCCGTGCCTCACAACTCTTTCCATGAAGAAATTTTTCCTACTATCAACCCTAAACCTCCCCTGGTGCAGCTTGAGGCTGGTTCCTGCAGAACAGAGGTGACTCTGATCTGCTGCAGAACCTCTAACACCCAGCAGGGAGGTGAATTCACCTCTTGCAGCTCTGCTCAGCTCCCCTCCCTCTTGTCAGATTGAAAGGCACCTTAAAGCCCATCCAGTGTCCCCCCTGCCATGGCAGGGACACCTCCCACTGTCCCAGGTGCTCCAAGCCCCAATGTCCAGCCTGGCCTTGGGCACTGCCAGGGATCCAGGGGCAGCCACAGCTGCTCTGGGCACCCTGTGCCAGGGCCTCACCTCCTCACAGGGAACAATTCCTGCCCAATATCCCATCTAAACCTGCTCTCTTTTAGTTTAAAACCATTCCCCCTTGTCCTATCACGATCTACCCAAGTCACTATTCATAGAACTGAAAATCATTCAGGAGTTCATTCTGGCTGCGTAAATTCCATCAAGCACCGAATATACAGTGAAAGGAATCTCTCTAAAGGGAAAGATTCTTATCCTTCCTTTCGCTGGGGTATTTAAACTCAAGCTCCATTAAAACCCATGGAAACGACCACAGCAGGCTGCTACCTATCCAGCAGATAACAACTTCCATTTGGAAAAACAAAGCCCTGAAGTGACAACCCACAGTTCGAGGGTGATAGAGAAACCTGCTTATCTGCTCATTAAAAGACAATTCAGAAATAAATTCCTCATTCTGATGAAGCAAATTACTGGCAAACAGAGAGCTCTTAAATGCTACTAAATAAATCTCCCCAAGCCTCAGACTCTTATTTTCCTGATTGCATATGTAATAAATACCAAGAGCTCGAGGTAATACAATATGCAAGAGGACTGAATCATTTTTTGGCCATAGGAAAGGAGATAATTTAGACATGTTATGTAATCCTAACAGACTGACAGCTGAGGTAACCAGCTCACGACAATCTATCTAAAGAACTATATGGAGCGTGGCACTGTCCCAAACCTCCCCTCTCTGTCATCATTCATTCAGTGAAAACTCTCAGCCGTGTGCAGCTTTTAATACCAGAAACCCTGTTCAGCATGGAGAGGAAAACTTTACCCAAATATGACCTAAGGAGCTTAAACAAGTGCCAGAAACGCGGAGTGGAGAAGGGAATTAAAGGTGAGAGGCTCTGCTGCGGTGAGTGCCCCTGTGGGGCAGGGGACAGGAGGGCAGCTCCAGGCAGGGCAGTGCCAACCCCACGGGCACAGATGAAAGCCCCAGTCAAGCAAAATCAGCCCTGCATCCACTGCAGGGCACCCTTTATGAACCACCAGGCTCCAGTTTGCTCACAGGAGGATGGAGTTGACCTCAGACAGGAGAGGAAAGCTCCCCTGCACAATGGCTCAACGCTGCCAGGAGTGAGAGAGGGAACCTGCAGCCCAAAGGAACCCAGAGCAGCACTCAGAGGGACCCTGGAGGAGAAAAAAGGGCTCATCCCTGCAAGGGGTCTTTGCTTCCCCCCTGCACACCTTCCCCAGGCCCCCTGGCAGGGAATTTCAGTGTTTCTTTGGGATCAACAATCTACTGTGGCCTCAAACAAGCGGCAGAGGAAAGTGTTAAAAGTCCATTTATGGCCAGGTAATTCTGATGAGAGTGACACCCTGGTGACTCCTGCACCCTGCTCTCCTTCAGCCCAAAGAGGGTCAGGAAAGGCTCTGCTGTGCCCCAGGGCTCAGAAACGCCTCCCCTGGCACCACAGATGTCAGCCAGCCCTGCCCACAGCTCCAGCCCAGCTCCGAGGGCTCTGGGCTCACACCTGGGATGTTCTGCAGGCTCAGGGCACCTCAGAGCCCTCCCAGCTCCATATCCAGCCAGGATTTCCTGAATCCCGTGGGTTTGTTGCTCAGTTCACCATCCTCAAATCAGCCTTTTCAAAACTTTGTATTTACCTGTACACCTCAGCAGGCTCAAGCCTTGTCACAAAGGAGACAGCTGAGAGGTGCAGGCTCCACTCAGACCCCTGCACCCCATCAATTTTAAGCCCCTGAAGGTTAATTAAAGCTGTAGGAGGCACACATCACGCTGGAAATGGTTTACACAGGCAGCCACTCACTGAAAATGTGAAAGGAAGAAGGATCTGTTCCTCTCACAGATACACGTAAGGACAGACACACACAGTCTGCAGTCTGGGCTCCTCAGTCCCAGATCCCACACTCGAGACAACCTGAAAATACGAAATGTGCATTTTTAACCAAGAACTTTTTGGAAATCGGAGTTCAATTTAAAAGCGCAGCCGGGAGCAGCAGTCCCTGGCAGGCTGGGAGGAGGCTGGGGTCCTGTGCAGCGAACACTCCCACAGGCCGGCAGCGCGGGGAGGAGATGCTGAGCCCCAGGAGCTGCGTCAGACGGGGAATACGCAGCTTGAGAGCATCTGCAGAGCAGAAGGGATGGGAGCTCTGCTGTGGTGAGTCACCCGAGAGACGCAGGAAACGAGGATTGCTCAAAACAGGAACCATTATCAGAGCAGCATTATGTTTTATAATGGGAAATTAATGTTTTATTCAAGTGATATTTGCTAGATATAATTCCTTGTATCCAAGCGAGTCTAGAACTCCAGCTCCACCTCGGATCTGGTTTTCTGCTCAGCTCTGAACTCCCCCACTTGCACAAGGCTCTTGATTGGGCCTTTTCAGAGCCGGGGAGGCTGAATGGCGTGAATGGGATTTATCATACATAAAGGGATGTAGACGTGGATGAACAGGGCTGGGGGTTTTTAACGGACAAAAGCTCTTTGGGAACAAACATTTCTCCCAGTACATGGTCTAAAAGATAAACAAGCACTGTAAAACCTTCCCCAGACTTTGGGAAGGACGGAACCTCAAAGAATATCCAGCCCCAGCCTTGCCCAGAAATGTAAACAGCTGAAGGGGGCTCGTTGTTGTCCACAGCCTGCAAGTAATTAAACACCAATTCCCTACCACCTACAGAGCAAGGAGCTGGAGAGGAAACCTGGCACACTGCTGAGCAGGCACTCCTCAGGGAGACTCCTGCACCTCCATCATCCCACCGGAGCGCTGCAGACCTGCCCTGCCCTTCCCAAACCCGGCAGGCGACACCAGAGAGCTCCGGAGGCAGAGGGACAGAAGGACAGATTGTTATCTCACAGTGAGCCATTCCCAGAGTCAGCTGCAATCGTCCCAAAACATCCCAAATGGGACACTCACACAGCCGGAGGACAGGGACAAACATTCCCAATTCCCTCCTCTGTGATAACCAAATCCTTGAAAAGACCTTCATGCGTTTCACCAAAACATTTTCCACGTTATTTGCTGCGTTTTTTTCACTGAAAGCAGATGAAAGGCTTATTTGCCTTATCTGTAATTAGACACACATTTGCTACACATTCCTGGGACAAACAAACCGAATTTACCTTAATAGGGTGCTTTTATCCAGCTGAACTACTTTAAATTTGCTGCTGCTTTGTTGCACTGTAACATTTTACAAATAAAAACCAAATCCAGTGCCAGGAAAGCAGCGTTCCATGGCGTTTTTTCCAGCTCCACAGACCTCTCGGGGCAGAAAGAGGAGGGAAGCGTTTGAAGCATGAAGGGTTTTTCTCTTGCCAGTCCCCAGCCCCAAGCAAAGCCTTTCTGGAGCTGCCTGGAGCCACCAAACCCATCCTCACATCCCCAGCCTGGGCTGAGTCCTGCAGCTCCTCCAGCCCACCCCGCTCCAAGGCTGCCCGTGATGGATGCTCCGAGCTTGGGCCAGACCTCTCTTTCCAACTCAGACCAGTCTCTATGGCAACTCTGGGGCTATTTCCAACCATCCCTATTCAGCCACCTCCAGGCTGGAAGTTAAACAGACAAAAATGCGAGCCCAGCCGTGGCGTGGGCTCTGACAGCCCCGGAGCGTGGGACAGAGCAGGGCTCCCGTCTGCTCCTCTCCCTCCTCCTGGAAAACTCCAGCGAGGCTTCATCCACCCTCTGCAGTGACTGCTGGGGGTCTCAGCAGGAGAAATGCCTTGGTTTGGCTCCCATCCCCTCAAGTTTCTGGTTCTCTTTGGTTCTTCCTTGCTGCAGTGACCTCCTGCTCCCGTGCCTTGGACACTGCCAGGGATCCAGGGCCTCCCCACCCTCCCAGGGAGCAACTCCTTCCCAACATCTCACCAACAGTCAAGTCTAACGAACAGCTCCTGATCTGCTCTCTCCTTACAGGGTGGGTGGGTTTGGTTTGGTTTCAAACACTTCAGAATCAGTTTTTCTCCTCGAGGAGACCTGTGAGCCCCCTATTTTTTTAAACATCTTTTAAATGAAAGGTGATGGCTTTGGGCAGCCACATAACTCCAGGGAATGGAACCTCCCAAATAACCTCAAATATCAGATTATTTGAAACATGCTGTAGGATCTGGCACTGCTTTGATTTTGCAGGTGATGTCCAAGGCATACATTTCCACATTTCCACGCTGGAAAGGTTTATTCATCTTCCTTACAAGCACAACACCTGACAAGCAACTTTAACCTCATCCCAGATTAGTGCTCTTCCTTGTTCTGAACATGACTTGCTACAAAAGGCAGGAATTTGGCAGATTAATCAATTTGCATGACTGGCAGGTATGGAAGCAGAAGCCAGGCAAGTGCTGCTGCCGCAGAGGAAGGCAGGTGCAGCCTGTTTGCACACCCTCCTTATCAAGCTGCTCACAACTGCATTTGCTGCGTTTGCTCTGCAAACCAGGCCCTGTTTTGCATCACTTTGAGGATTTTCTGAGCCCGGGCTCAGCTCAGTGCCCCAAGCAAAGGCTCCCTGTGTCACTGGGGACACCTCGTGCCCCAAGCAAAGGCTCCCTGTGTCACTGGGGACACCTCGTGCCCCAAGCAAAGGCTCCCTGTGTCACTGGGGACACCTCAGCGTGGCTTGACCTGCAGTGCCCACACCCCGGGGGCTCTGCAGCACCAGGTTTTTAAGGGACAAGCAGAAATTCCCACCTGTGTGTGTGCCAGGTGCTCACACGGAGCCAGCCAGGGTCCCCCGGCAGCACAGAAACCCGGGCAGCAACTCTGGCACGCCAAACCCCTGCAGACAGAGACTGTGTGTTCAGTCACACAGACTGTGTGTTCAATCACACAGATTGTGCCAACGGCCATCACTGCTGCGGGACTGAACCCTCCCCTCCCTGACAGACTGACTCAGGGAAGGTGCTGGGATAGAATGTAAATATAATTTTTATATAATATAAATATATTTTTATATAAATATAATTTTATAAAATAGAAATATAATTTTTACATAACATAAAGGTAATTTTTTGCACAGATAAGGCAACACAAACCCACATTCTGAGAGTGTCATGGGCTTCCACACCAAGAACACCTCTCCTCAGCACCCACTGCCAGCCTGCCTTCCCCTGCACTGCACCAACACTTGCTCCCTCTGCCTGGCCATGAGCTTTGGCAGCTTTCAGGTTCTGGATCTGGAGCGGATTCAAGCAGCAAAGGGAAAATCTCAGCAAGGTGGC
>VYZT01027275.1:164545-215611 GCA_013400735.1 Pomatostomus ruficeps
AACAAACGAGAGGGGTTAGCAAAGCTCCCCAGTTCATCTCTGGGAACAGAATCAATCACCACGTCAGCAGCGAGGTCCCCTGGCCCTCCAGGAAATGGACTCTTTCCTGAACCTCGCAGGAGAGAGAGAGAGCGAGCCTGGACTTGGTGATCTTTGAGGGATTTTCTAACCTTAGTGATTCTTTAATTCTATGATTTATATTTTTATTTATTTATATATATATATATATACACATATACACACAATGTTTCTTGCCATTAAAAAAACATAAAATAGGAAACTGCTGTGAAGATTTCCTCACTAGTACCAGGGCTACACCGAACTAAGCCAAGACTGCTCCAAGACAAGCAGCATTCTGCCCCGGGATGAATGCAGCACACAAGGACAATTCCCATGCTGAATGCTAAGAAAACTGCAGTTACTCGGGGTTTGAAGCTGACCATGTGGTGCAAAACTGAGCAGAGTCCAGCCACTGATGCTCGAGTGCCTGAGTAACTTTCTGAGGGAGTCTGAAGCTGTCTGTGCCACGCTGGAGGCAGAGCAGTGACGATCTCAGAGCTGGGACACTGGCAAGGCTGGCGGGAGCACATCAATCCATCAGCACCAGCTCTTCCTTCCCCCAGGAATGTGTTTGGTGATGCTGGATGAGTGGGCATCGAGTCCCTTCCTGCCTGTCATGGGAAGAGGAGCTCATTTGTGACCCTGAGCCCCGCGTGGTGCCAGGGGCTCAGCGCTATCAGCTCACAGCCCCAAACATCCATTACCCAGACATTCCGTTTGGGGAATTCACAAACAAAGGAGACAAACGGCTGTAATAATGTATTTATGGAATGATCATATGGTTTATGAGGGACTTGCTTACTGTAAATTAACTGTAAGTTCTGGGGGAGGAATTTGAGTGACCAAAAAATAAAACAAACAAGTCAGTGCTGTGTTACTGCAAAGGCAGCCTTGAGGAGCAAGAGCAACTGCTGTGTGTCCCTGTGAGATTTAGGAGTTCTTTCTTCAAAACAGCATTTCATTTTTAGCATTTCTAACGCTTAACATTTGCCCTTCACCATTTTAAAGTAACATCAGAGGAGCAATACAGCTAAAATGAGTGTATAGCTTACTGCAGCTAATGGGGATAATGTGGCATGGACAAGACAGGGGCTGACCTTCAAAGCTTTTTTCCAAGGAACATTATTGACTCCATTTAAAAGCTGAGTACCAGCAAGCACTCTCCCTGAAACAGCAGGGTCAGATTTCAAAGCCGTGTCAATCTCTTCACGTACCAAGAGACTCCAGCATCACCTACCAAAGGTCAGCGCTGTGGTTTGAGGGGTGCAGACCAACAGCAGTGCTGGTGACGCCCTGGCGCTCTCTCTGCACGGTCCAGAGGGAGAACCTCTGGGGACCTGGCACTGAGGGAGGCTCAGGCTCAGCCCTGGAGTGTGGAACTCGCTCATCCTCCTGCAGGAGTGCACCAGCACCCAGCCTGAGCTGGCCTCTCTGCCACATGCCACAATTCCTCCGCATACCAAATTATTCACACTGCAAAGCAGATGTCACTGCCCGACTCCAAAAGCTCCTGCTCATTCTAACTGCCAGCTACATTCCTCAGAATAAGAAAATCAGCACGATAATTCTTTTTTTTCCCTTCTAAATTGGTTGGCTTCACCTGGTACCTGTCCCACAATGGGTTCTTGGCCATGCCCAAAGCCGCTCCTCCTGTCCCTCAGGGCAAGGCCAAAGGAGAAACAGCACAGACACCATCAGGAAAGCTTTCCCAGGGCCACAGGCTGAGCAAGGCAAAAGTCTGTACTGCAAGAACATGTGCAAAGCACATTCATCCCTTTAAAACATCACCCGCAACTTCTGACACCACAGCACAAGATTTTGGAAAGTCTCCATATTTATCCTCCACCAGCAAAACCACCAGAGTCAACCCAAACTGACTGAAATGAAGCGTTTATGGAACCTCGCAATGCACAGCCAGCCAGCACCGATGGTCACCACGCCTTGCTTTTGATTTCCATGCCATGAGCTCAGACAACGCTTATCAACTTTGATCCAGAACCAGGAAAAGTACGAATTTTATCACAATTACACGAGACATTACTTAAGTGTGTGTTATCTTCAACGCAAACAGCTCCTCGGAGTGAATCTCTTACAAAATCATTTGGCTAGAACAGCGTAGGTTGGAGTCTGGAAATGCAAACTACCAGTAATTCCATGCGAGGCAATTCCAACCCCAGGAAAATTAATGAGCATTGCAGAGGAAGGGTTCTTGGATAAGAGGCAGAACTGTATTAATCTTCAGCTGCTTATAGGCCATAAACAAGATGTTTTATAGCCGAGGCTGCAGAATCACAGCCGGGTGTGGGGCAGCTTGGAGCCACCAGCTGGAGCTGAGAGCAAACCCTGGGAGCGCCTGGCAGAGCTGGGCGTGGGTGGGTGGCTTTCTGTGCCACCTGCTCACACTGCACTGCCTTCACCCTTACCCAACTGTCCCCCTCCTCCCAGGGATTTCTCACAATCATTGTTAAAAATAAAAGAATGAAAAAAACTCCTTAAAGACCATTAAACTCACTCAAAAATTCTCATTCTGCTTGTGAAAAAGAATTCTTTAACCTGACGGAAAGAACCGTAAGGAAGGCCCATTATATAAGCTCCATTTCCATTACGAAGGTAAATTTTCACATATTTTCATTTCCCAGTCATGACCTCCACTTCTGGAATTCCAGAGCAGACAGGTTTGGGCGTGAGCCCCCCCAGAGCAGGGCCTGTCCGTGGCACTCGAGGCTCTGCTCTCCCGGCCATGCTTTGCTGTTTGGTGTTTGTTTCTCAGGGAATCCTGCTCCCCACCAAAGCAAGGTCTGTGTGCCTGGAATGTCCTTTCCACGTCCAGGAGGTTTGGGATCAAGGAGAACAAACTCTACACTACAAACCACTGACAAACTGGAATTGGTTCCTGAGGGCCTGCAGGACGTCCCCATCAGAACACGAACACCAGAGCACTTCAGTGATTCACTTCATCCAAGATGTGTAACTCTGATATTAATGAATTTACCTTGTGCTCAGAAAGTGATTCCAGTAAGAGCACAGACAATGCCTGTGAAGCCTCAGACTGAAATGAAGTTAAAACAGTGAGAGGTGAGAAGGAAACTGAGGCACAGCCAGATGTTCTTGTTGTAAGAGCTCATTCATCGTCTCAATTCCCTCCCTGCCTGTGAGGCAGCTCCAGTCACAGCCCAGCTCCCCTGCTCCCAGCGCAGCTGAGGCTGCTGCTCACGGGGAGTACAGGCGGAGGTGAGTGCTCCTACAGGTCAGTGCCAGGCTGGAGCCCTCACACAGTGCTCTGGGCATCATTACACAAACAGCACCTCAGTGCCATTCCGAGACCTCAACAGTTTGCACAAAATTGGCTTAAACTTTTCTGGACTATGTAAGACACCCATGGAAAATTCCACTTTTCCCACCAGGTGCTCTGTCCCTTTCCAGCAGCGCTCGCTGATGGTTCCGGTGACCTTGGTGGCAGGGTGCTCAGGACTAACCCACACCTATCCCTTGGGCATTCAGCTGCAGGCGGCCACGTGCCCTCTGCAGGGCAGCAGTAAGGCTACGAGGTCTCACTTGATGATTTTCATTATTTTTAAGATGTACAGTTTACACACAGGAACAACTCACAGGAGCATCAACTTTTACAACACCTTTTAAAAGTTACTGATGCAAATCCTCCCCTTCCAGGCAAGTGTTTATGCTGTTAAAAGGTTTTAAACCCAGAGCTGTTGAAGCCATAAACATTTATTTTAGTACTTGGTAATTCAAAACTACGGTCAAACAACTCTGAGCCCTTCTGAATGCAGTATCAGCCTCGCTGTGGCTCACAACAAACAGCAACCAGCACTGAGACACCGAGGGAGGAGGAATCACTGCTCGAGGGGGTTGGATGGCTCCAGTTCTCATGTGGGAAGGGCTGGAGAAGCTGCAGCCAGGAGAGCAGCGGTGTGGCCGGGCTGGAGAGGGGCAGGAGGGCAGCCCCAGCACGAGCCCCCCACCCAGGGCGAGCAGTCACCTCCTGTCCCACCCTGTGACCTCCTCAGAGCCACTTCCACCCCCTCACAGCCACTGCCATCCCCTCACAGCCACTGCCACCCTCTCACAGCCACTGCCACCCCCTCAGAGCCACTGCCACCACCTCACAACCACTGCCATCCCCTCACAGCTGCTCCATCCCCATCAGAGCCACTGCCACCCCCTCAGAGCCACTGCCATCCCCTCACAGCCACTGCCATCCCCTCACAGCCACTGCCATCCCCTCACAGCCACTGCCATCCCCTCACAGCCACTGCCACCCTCTCACAGCCACTGCCACCACCTCACAGCTGCTCCATCCCCATCAGAGCATCTCATCCCCATCCCCATCAGCCACCCCATCCCCATCAGAGCACCCCAGGATGGAGGGACCCCAGCAATTCCAGCCGGCAGTGCCCCGCTGCAGACCCAGGACTCAGCCTGCAGGGTGCCCAGACACCCACAGGCAGTGCTGGAACCAGGCAGGTGGCACCAGGGGGGCTCTGCAGCTCCCTGGCCCAGGCAGGCAAGGGGAAATGGGCACAGGAGCTTTGCTGGCCCAAAATGCAGCACAAATGCTGCTTTCTCCCACCCCTCTGCCAGCCTTTGGCTTAGCACAGACACCCCCTGTGCTTTGGGATGGCGATTCTGGACTTTCTGGTGGCTTTGGAAAGGAACTGGTCATCTCAGGCACGACACAGACAGACTGGGAGTAGTCAAGAAAACATAAAACCTGCTCACACATAAGGGGATCTTTACAAAATTCCAATTACTGCTGGCTTGTTACCTAAGAGTCCCTGAGAGGTACGAGAGATTGCTCGCTGTGAGGCCCGGGGTAATGAAATTACAAATCCTTTCATGAGTAAGCATATGCTAGAAAGCTGCGTTTATTTGGCCTACATATTTGAAACTGTTCAAAAGGTTATTGTCTCACAAAATTTGGATCAGGAATTACTACTTATACTTTCCTTTCTCTAACAAGGAGCTATATTCAGCGTCGGTTTTAATTCCTTGGTGATCGATTAGAATAACAGACACATGACTGCAAAGAAGTCTCATTTAAATTCTGCTTTCTGGAGGAGTATCAATCATGCATACAAAAAAAAAAATACTCTCAGATACTTACTATAAATAACCAGCAAATGCAGTCCCCTTGAGAAACCTGGTGAGCCCAACAGCCTCGTCTCTTCGAGTGGGTAATTAATTTATACAAGAAAACTCCCATCTTATTCTCATACTTGGTCTGCAGAATGTTTGAATTTCAGAACTGAAATTCAAGGTTCTTGTCGCAAACCATGGATGGAACTGACTTTGCACAAATAATGGGTTTTACCTCTACAGAACAGGTACATGAGCTGGGTTTCCAAAGGTATTTGATGCTGGGAGACCTCGGCACACCCCGGCCAGGTGTGGATGCTTCATCCTGTCCCACTCTCAGCCATTCCTGCACACGCCCTTGGTGCCAGCACAGAACACGATGGATTTCCTTACACAGAGCACACAAGCACACGAAGCCCAGCGTGTGCTGAAAAGAACTTAAGGTTTGAAAAGAACTTAAGGCCTGAGCATTTCTGTAAATTATTCAGGCTCTTGAAAGTCTGCAGACACCTGACTGTGACAGGGTGCACAGCTGCTGGCAAAGCGTGGCACCCAATCCTGGCATTCTGCACACCAGGCTTGTGCCTGCACCACCATCTCTGCAGCTTTAAAAAGGATCGTCTGAACTCTATTTTCTAACTGAAGACCACAAGCTCTTGGTTCAATGTACAGCCGTGGCTTAAAATACTCTCTAAGATAAGGACCAGAACAGCCCCATGAAGCCTGACACAGAAGTATTGGTAGCCAGGAACTCATGACCTGCAGTAAATATCTCATTTTAGAAGGAAGATGCACAAGGAATGGAAGGAGGACTGTGGTGAGGAGGCTTTGGGCTCTACAGGGGAGTTCTTGCAGAGAACAACATTCCCAGTGCAGAGCCTGCAGCTCTGAGAGGCGCCCCGAAGCCCAGGCAGCTGGAAGAGCAGCAGCACGGTCTGACCGGAGCAGCTTCCAGACACAGCCAGGCGGGCAGGAGCCGTGCAGCAACACGCCCAGAGACAGGGCACCGACAGACAGAGACCCCACAGCACCGGCACTGACCCCACAGCACCCAGACTGACCCCACAGCACCCAGACTGACAGAGACCCCACAGCACCCAGACAGACCCCACAGCACTGGCACTGACCCCACAGCACTAGACAGTTTTTAATTTTATAGCATTTTAGTTTTCCTCTTTCTGCAAGTATCCCAGCCTGCCTTATTCCCATCCGTGCTACCTCAGAACTTCAGCTACCAAAGAAACCACTGAATGCTGGCACCCGGGCTGGAATTCTTGCTGATTCACACTTGCTGGCCCAGAGGCTTTTTCTCCTCACACACCGGTCTCCTGAGGTTTATTTTTATTCCTCAGATATCCTATTTGGAGGGCTCAAAGCTGATTTCTTCCTGTTACGGAAAGGACTGGGATAAAGCAGAGAACACAGGATTAAGCCTGAGGTAATTCAAGTGAAAATGAGAGAACGCTTCACCTGACAGCAAAAAGTACAAAGTAATTGCAAACAGGGTTTGTTTCTGAAGGACCAGGCAAGCCTTCTCCCACCTGCAGGGCTTTTATGGGGGCAGTAAGAGGGACAAAGGGTGGGAGTGCTCAGGGGATGCTTCACAAACCCTCACTGCAGGTCGGCTCCCACAGAAACACAGAATATCCAGAGTCAGAAGGGACCAACAGGATCATCACATCCAACTCCTGGCACGTGGCTCTGTTTGTCCTCAGCTCGGAAATTCAAGGTCACCTTTCTCCCTGAGTTTCAGAATCAGCAAACACGCAGCAGATGGGCTGGTGGAAATCTCAGCTCCATCCTCAGAAGTTACAGACCAGGATTGACCTGCAATAAATGCCACTGTCACATCCACCCATCTCAGCTCGCAAATTGGTGCAATTCCCTTCGGTTGGAGAACAATTATCTTTATCTCTAACAGCCACCACGATAAAAAAAATCACCGCTTGTGGAGGAGTTTAAATGGAAAAACACCTCCAACTCTGAAACACGACAGCTCCAGCTAGACCCCAACTGCTGCCGAGCCTGCCCAAAGCAGAACGCAAATCACAAAACCTTCACAATGAGGCTGCTTGCTACCCGGGTTCCATTTATCCAAGAACAGCACTCCACTGCCAGAGCATGGGGAAGTGGGAGAAAGGGAGAAAATCATAACAGAATTTGACAGTAAATTCTTGAAGTATGTTTTAGTCAGCCCTCTTCTGAGCAGGGCTTTTTAGGATGAGGAAATAGGCAATACAGAAATTAAAATTCCCCCCATTTGCTGCTGTTGCAGTAAGTGACAGGGTAAGATCAATGTTTGCAGAGAGACGGTTTAAAAAGAACAGTCTCCATTAATCTCATCCCTTCCCCTGGTGGAAGCACTTAATTTACACTTTCTGAGCTGAGTAATTACCTCTGCTTTGCACTTCCAGCTCCTTCAGGAACGGAGTAACCAGCACGGGAAGCCTGGTGGGTCCGGGTGCTGCTGCAGGAGGGTGCCCCCAGCCCCTGTTCGGATCTGGGACAGGAGCAGCACCCGGAGCAGATCCCAAAGCTGCCCCTGCAGGGATGCTGGGGTGCTGAGACCCCTGCGCAGGGCACATCATCCCTGGGGGAGGCAGGAGCTCCTCCCTGGGCCCCCCCAGCTGTGCTGGCTCCCCTCCTGGCCCTGGAGACGCAGCTCCCACCATCCCTGTGACATTCCTGCCTGGGGAGCCGCCAGCCCCACACAGCGCCGGGAAATCTGCAAAGGCGCTGCTCCAGCAAAGCTCCAGCCAAGGAGAGGGAAAAAAACCCCCAAACAAATGGCAATTACCAGAGTCCTCGAGAGGAGATGCTACAGGGGTCACCTCCACTGGCTGAGGTGAATACAGTGCAATATTACAGATGAAAAACAATGCTAAAAAGAAGAAAACCAAACCACAAAATTAACATTTCCTGAGCACCAAAGTGTTCCATGTTGCTCCCACCATTAGATTACGATGTACCAGCAGAGATTTGGGACATGAAAACTCAGTTACATAAAATACCAAAGCGAGATGGATAAAATACATGTAATAAAGCCAAGTTTTTAACCAAAGGCATCAGGATCCAACCACAGCAGGGTTCTGGAGCCAGGATACAGCTAAACAGGAGGAACAAATGTAACAGCCACCAAACTTGGGCTGAAAGCCTCTGTGGAAGCTCTCATACTTTTCTAAACTTTGGGGGAAAAGAAACACTAAAGAAATCATAAAAATAAATCTAGAATGGCCATGGAGTCACAGAAATGCACCCCGGAGCACTCTGCTGAGAGCTGGTCAAACAAAACTCTGAGTGGCTGCAGCCTCATTAGGGAACAGCACAACAGCTCTCAGGCTCTGGAATCAGGGGATCGATGCAGTTTACATCGTGCTGACGCTTCTCGAGGGGAGAAAAGAAGTTCTTTGGCAATTCTGGTAGGTTCTGTCATTTTGTAGTTGGAAATACACGCACAGAATGTGTGTTTTCATTCGGTATCTGTAGGCGAGATTAATTTTTCTTTCAAGTCTGACTAATATCTCCACTCCCCCTCTACCACTGGCTCAGGAGTCACCAGAGAGACAAGATGTATGGGCTTTATTACTTGAAACATATGGAGCTACTCACATGAATCACAACCATGTCAATTAAAACAGCACAACGAGTGGAAAAGCTGCTAGCCCAAGGCACGAGAGCTGGTGCTACATGGCAAGAGAGATGCCTCATTTTTGGGGAGGGTTCTGTGGTTCCACAGGGATCTTCCACCAATATTCCTGCTGGGAATGGTGGGGCAGAGCAGGGGCTGGGTGTTGGACACGGTGTGGTGGCACTGGTGGCTCCCAGAACACGCAGTGACTCCGTGCGGCAGGGAACCAGCAGCCTCAGAGCCAGTCAGACACTCCTGTGCTCCCCAGGGACATCTATTTTTCATTTCTACTTCTGCAAGATTTAAAGGAAATCGTAGGTATCTCAGCCAAGGGAAAACAGCACCCAGTGATCCCCAAGCCTGCTTCTGTCAGCCGAACAATTCCTGTGCCATCCATCACATTCTGCCCCAGGCACCTCCGCCTGAGCCGGGCCCCAACCAGACCTGTCAGCCATGCAGCTCCCGGGAATCACACACTGGAAATCACCCAAGCAGACTCTAAAATGCTGTACTTAGCTCTGCTGCTGAACACTCGCACCCCAAGAGATTTTCTTAAACCCTCACATGGAAAATTTCAGGGTGCTCCACCCATCTTCCCTTTTGAAAAAAAAGAAAAGGCAACTTAATTAAAAAAAATATCTTTTTAAAAGTTCCATCAGGAAGCAGGTTATTGTGTGTCAGTCCTAACCGGGGCCCATGTGTCACACACAGCCTCAGTGCACAGCTCAGATTTTGGGGGAGGCTGGAACAAATGAAAGGGAAGTCCAAGGAAAAGGGAAAAGCTGCCACCTGCAATCATGGGCCTGGCACCGCTCCTGTTTGGTGAGCAGTCACGAGGAGCTGCTTGTGTTGGGATTTAGGAGTCTCAGCTCCAAATCTGCCCTCATCCTCCTCCCACCATCCTTAACCTCCTCCAGGAGAGGGACTGGCCAGCTCGAGGTGTTTCAGGGTTACCTGCAGAGCCCAGGAGGAACACCCTGCCCAGGACTCATCAGCATTCTCTGCCAGCATCCCCCAGCTGGGTCTCGTGAGAACATTCTGTGCCACATCTTGAAAGAGGAGGCATTGCTCTTGATTTGATGAAAAATGAATTGGAAATACGAGCTGTACACGTGCTAATTTACAGCGATGAAGTTTGCATTCATTACGGTAATGAGCGCTGCATAAAGCGTATAATCAACACTCCCTGCAGATGTCAGGAGGATCCAGAGGCAGGGAGGAAATACGTATCCTTGCCACAGTTGATCATAAACATCATCAACTTCCAGCCCCAAAAGAACACAACGCAAGAGAGTCCTTTTTCTCCCTGCTAGTCCTCACGGGTATTTGAGTGTATCTCTCAAGTTCTTGAGCTAATGAGCTTAGACAGACTGTCAACCACAGGGTAAATATTACAAGTGCTCTAAATATTTGTATTTAGAAAGTGAAAGCACAACTCTTTCACTTCCTTCCCAGAAGACAAAAGCTGTAAATGTGATTACACTGAGCGGGTAACTGGAGGTAGCTAATGAAATCCTTCTGGGTGGAGGAAGATGTTTCTTTAACATCACAACAGAAGTTAAAAGCAAGTAATTGAAGAAAAATTCCGGAGTTTAATACATCATCATCTGAAATAAAGTTAAAATACCAGAAACCCCCATCCACAGTCTGTGAAATCAAAGCAAGGTGGGCAACAGTGAAATGGTGGCTGTTCTGTGAGATGAGACACAAACCCCTGCTGGAGGGATGGAGGGAGGCTGGAGTGCTTTGCTCGATTTCACAGCCATGGGCAGCAGAAAGGACAAGAGCCCAGAGGAGGAGCCCCCACGGTACCATGGGTGAGAGCTCTCTGGGCACGACCCCGGGAGCAGAGCTTACCTTCAGGCAGCCGCGGGCTGGCATGGATGGAGTTGGGGTCGCCGTCCTCCTCGGGATGGTAGCGATACAGCGTCTGGGACTGCTTCGGGGAGGCCGGGCTGCGCTCCTCCTTCAGAGCCACGGGCGGGGAGGTCGTGGCACTGAACTTCACCTTGGGGAAATCATTCCCCTCCAGGGTTTCATGGGACGATCCCGCTGAGCTCGGCTCTGTAAAGTTCACCTCTTTCAAGTCCTGGTATGTGCTGTTCTCTGGCTCTTCCTTCCTGGCGTGCTTCTTCATTTTCGAGTGGGGGGCTCTTTCTGGCTCGTGCCTCTCTTTGTTCCCTCTGGGTCTCCTCTCCAGCTCCTCCGGGTGCCGGGGTGGCTCGGTGGTGGCCGTGGTGTGCTCCGGAGGAGCGCTGGTGGTCCCTGGTGCCTCCCTGCGCGTGGGCTGCTGCAGGGAGGCGGCGGTGGTGCGGGGCAGCCTCCTGCGCTCGCTGCGCTCCGTGGCTCCGCGCCCTTCGGACGGGCCCGGGGTCCCCGCGCTGGTGACGGGTGCCACCGTTCCCTCGGTGTGGGGATCGGCTGGGGCCGGCGCCGAGGGGGCCACGCTGGCTGGGAGGTAATCATAGTCCTCCCCCTGCTCCTGGCTCAGGCTCTCGTGCTCCAGGTGTGACGAGTAACTCCTGTACTTCTTGGGAGCCTCCAGCTGGGTGTTGTCCCCTTCGGAGGCCTCCTGGTCGTAGCTGTAGGGATCGTCGTAGTGCCTCTCGGGCTCGCTGTCCTCGGCGTCCCCGGGGCTGGCCGTGTTGAGGGCGAAGCTGTCGCAGTCGGGCAGCTGGTAGCACATGAGCTCCCCGCCGGCGTTGGGGCAGTGGCACACCTTGCAGGGCGGCATGTGGAACGTGTGCCCTGCCACGTACTTCTGGCCCTCGTGCAGGCAGCCGATGCGGCCGCACTGCGGGCACCCGTCCGCGGGCACCACGGCGTCGATGCAGTTCGGGGGCAGCTCCGGGCACAGCATGAACTGGCAGCTGATCTTGCCGCCTCCCTTGGGGCACGAGCACTCGGTGCTGCCGAAGTCCACGAAGTAGGACTGTCCCTCGGGCACCTTGCCGTTGACGAAGCCCACGTTGACGCAGTCGTAGTACTGGTAGCCCTCGCAGGTGCAGCCATGCTGCAGGCACGTGGCGCAGCACTCGCCGGGCTCCAGCACATCCTCGATGCAGTTCTCCAGAGGCTGGCACTCGGCGCCCGTGCAGTCCCTCTGTGCCCGGCCGCCGGCCGCGCAGAGCAGCGCCAGGAGCAGCGTGTGCCAGCGGCTCCACTGCCAGCTCCACGCTGTGGTGCTCCCACGGGAATGCTGCCAGCTCTGCGCTGTGGTGCTCCCCAGGGAACGGTGCCAGCTCTGTGCCATGGTGCTCCCGCGGGAATGCTGCCAGCTCCGCGCCATGGTGCTCCCCAGGGAACGGTGCCAGCTCTGTGCCATGGTGCTCCCCAGGGAACGCGGCCCCTGCGCGCACCTTCGGCCTCGGCTCCTCTCCTAGGGGGCCGCGGGTTCGGCTCCGAATCTGCGGCGGTTTCCTGAGTTACCTTCCCTCATAGATCCTGGAGTTATGAAAGAAAACTCTGTTAAAGACTACTCTCGGCACATATCCTGTTAAACATTAGAGGTCTTTAAGAGTTGGGACAAAATCCAACATCTGGAAACCTAAGGATGAAAATTAATCATAATGTCTTCCAAGCGTTATAGGCACTAAGTTTGGAGCTGGATGCTTCCCCCACCCCTGTTTTAAAAAAAGAGAGGAAGAAAAAATAGTTATGACTGTTCTGTTTTGAATCTGTTGACAAAACAGCTATATTTCAATAAAAAGAGGGCCCTTTCTTATACTTCAATGCCTTTTTGTTAATCTTTCCAGCTAAAAAGATTTTTTGGCAGAGAATAAGTAAATACACAGTTCTTCCTCTGCAGATATGAGCTTAAGATAATTACTCTTTATGTTTTAATTACAAAGACCCAAATCTTAAGGAATTTTTATAGACAAAACTTAGCCTTGGGACGTGAGAATTTGTCTGTACACACATTAGCTCAAAATACGGATTCTTTTCTGCCTCCTTCCCCCACTGAGCAATCTTTGCACTTCGGTCTTCAGCATTAACAGTTATTTCTTTGCTCCGGCAGTGCTAAAATAGAACTTCTTTGTGCTCTGCGGTTACTTTGTGGTTACACATCGTATTAACTATCCTGTAGTACAGATTAAGGGCCCGTCCCCACTCCCAGAAGCTGGCACAGCTCCACAGCAGGACTGTGGTGCACACAGGGATCCGCTCCAGCATCACTGGGGGACATTTACAGCAACTGAGGCTGTGCCACCACTGGCAGCCACTTCTTTCAGCTCTGACCACCCCAGCAGCACCTTTAGTGAATTACTGCACCATGAACACACAATATACATATATACACATATGAACTGGCATAGTAACACTTCGTTAAAACACCCTGAAGAAGAGAATATCATCTGCTTTTAAATTACTAAGCCTTTGAGCATCAAAAAGTTCAAGGGTTAATCAGCTGTTGCCCTTTATATCAAAATCATGCTCAAAAAGCAACACAATTAACAAGGAAAACCACTTACAACAGGAAAACAATTTGCCTATAGAATTTTATAGAACCAGCGATCTGATTATTTTCCCAGGGCCACTCCCATCATCAAAAAACCAACGACCCTAGAACATTTATCTAGGGGGTAAAACACAGTCACATCCCCCAGAACAATAAACCACACACGCAATGGGAATTGTGCCAGAAAACCCATTCACAAGGATTACATCTCCCATTCAAAGGGGGCTTCCAGCAGGCTGCTGGGGCGCTCTGGCAGGCGGCCAGGCCGTGGGGAAAGCGTGCCTGTTCCGATAAGATACCGACAAACCGGGCGCGGAATTTCCACCCCTCTGCCCTGCAACTGCAATTACTTCAGTGCGCTGTACAGAGACAGAATTCTTACAAACGCAGCTTTCCTACTACTAATTTGAGTATATTAGCTGAGTGTGTGAAAGGAGAGTGTCTGAAGGAAAAAGAAAATTGTCAGAAAATGCAATAACGGCTTGGAAGAATCTCACTTTTTCAGAAGTGCTCTCAAAAGCAGGCTGTTCCTCATGAAGGAGAATTTTCAATATGTGGTGCTGAAATTAATTCTTCAGGATGCAGTCTTGGAGTTAATAATTCATCCTGCTTTCAGCAGCCTTCCCAGGTAACCCGAATTTGTAATTGTTACATTGCTTTCGCCGGGAAATAATGAATGTGAGGACAACTGCAGATAACGTCTGTGAGGGTCTCAGGGCAGGATTTTGTCACATCCCCTCCCATGGTACCTCGTAGCTTCAATTCCTCAGTGCATGAGCATCCCCTGGGCAAACTCCACAGGAAGCAGCGGAGCTCAGCCCTGCCCCGGCCCACGTTCCCTGTTCCACATCAGGCTTCCCAGGCTCCGAGAGCCCCGGCACCCAGCAAGGGCCAGGTGGCTGCCAGAGGCACAGAGGTGGCCCAGCATCACCTTGGGACAGGTGAGGGACGAGCTGGAGCGCGTCACCCCAGCCCAGCCAGCCCTGCTGCCCTGCTCAAGCATTCAGGCTCCCCAAAACTCCTCAGGCTAAAAGGAATTTTAGACTCAAACTCCCAGCAAGAAACCCCCTGAGCCCCTCTGCTGAAGACAGAGAGCTGTCACCACTTCCATGGAGCACGGCCAGGGACAGCTGAGGGTTTGTCACTCACAGGACAGTCCTGCTCTTGTGCAAGGGGCTGCTCCTGCCCCCCTCGCCCACACCCGTTGCCATCCCAGGGTTTGTTTGCTTGGCCAGGTCACTGCCGGTTCCTCCCCTGCTCCCATCCCTGTCCCTGCCTCTCGCCCATGGAGAGACCAGAGTGCTCATGGAAGCCTTGTCCCTGTCCCTGCCTCTCGCCCACGGAGAGACCAGAGCACTCATGGCCAGCCCTGGCCCTGGCCCTGTCCCTGCCTCTCACCCACGGAGAGACCAGAGTGCTCACAGAAGCCCTGTCCCTGTCCCTGCCTCTCACNAGCCCTGGCCCTGGCCCTGTCCCTGCCTCTCACCCACAGAGAGACCAGAGCACTCACGGCCAGCCCTGGCCCTGTCCCTGTCCCTGCCTCTCACACTTTCTGCTCCCTGCCCTGCTCCGTCCCCCTGTGCCTTTCTCCTCCCACCCTTTCCACATCCCTCAACACTTGGGTTTTCAGGCTACACTGATAAGGCTGAAATCCTTATCAGCCCTTCCTCCATGAACACCACAGCCTTCCCTTCCTCAGGCTCGCCTTCCTTCACCAGAGGCTCCTCGTTTCTGGTGCAATGACTCCAACGAAAAGCATCTTTTTATTCCCTTAAACCACCACATCTCCCTGTGCTCTCCATCTGCTCCCCACACCCAGCGCTCCCCCAGCCCATAAACTCGCATTTCAAAGGAGCAGCCCCTGCTTTAGGCACAGAGAAAACTGTCTCTGAGTGGAGCCCCACGGAGCCCCATCCCTGCACACCGAGTGCTGGGCTCCTGCCAGCCCCGCAGCTGACGGGCTCTGCCTCTGGAGCTGTGCCCTTCCCAGCACTGCAGCGAGGCTCTGGAGACAGCAGCTCATTACTTGGGAACAGCATCAAAAGCTGGAGCTGTAAATAAAGGTGTCTGAACCAAGAGGGTAAAAAAACCCCAACCCTATCTCTGTAGGATCGGGGAGTTTAATACCAGCAGATGTTATTGCAATAATTTGTTTCCATTAAGCAATTTAATGCTTTCCTTAATGTCCTTTTACACAACTGGGGCAATACACAAGGGCTTCACTAAAATGAGAATGGGTTCTTTGTGCTCCCACCGTCCTTCACCCACTCCTGCCAACGTCACTGGCTTCTGCTGCTCGTTGAGTGACAAACTAAGCCCTGCACACCTGAAACAAAAGCGTTTCAAAGGCTCTGCTGAAAGCTTTACAGAGCTCTGCAGCAAGGGAACCATGTGCCCCCGTGCCAGCCCTCCTGCACTGCTCCACGTCCCAGCAGAATTCCATTCACGTCCCTGTGGAATTCCCTGACCTGTACACCCTGCTCTCCGTTGGGCCAAGGGCTAACCCTGCTGCCTTCACTGGGTTTTACTGGGCCATTGTCAAAGCAGTTGGTGCCATCCCTGCGCTCACAACTCCTCCTGAGCGAGCAGGAGTCCCCCGGCCAGGGAGGGACGATGCTCTGGGTTAGCTCCTTATGCCTTGATTCCTCCTTTTAAAAGTATTCCCAGGAAAGGCAAAGTAAAGACATCTTACAGAAAAGCAGCTTAAAAAAGCAGGAGTCCAAATAGGCATGAGCTGCAGGCACACATTTCCATGGAGGAGGAAAGCAGATGAACCCAGGATCCGTGTGATAGGACATCCAAGGCTAACAGCAGCAGCCATCCCAATTATAACTGGTCCTGGCTGAAGAACATCATATTCCTGTCTCCTGGCAGGGGAATAAAACAAGATTTCAAGATGCTTATTTCAGTTCAGTTTGGGGCCAAAAAGTTATAAATTCTGACATTTTTGCAAAACAATATACTCCAAGTGATTTACTTCAATCAAAGCCATAACATGAAACCAAAAGGAAGAATGTTGACTTGATTAAAATTGTTCAGTCGCATTACTCGAAAATGTTGATGAAACCAGCGTGTTCCCACAGAAGATCCAGACATTTTAAATGTGCAACTTCTTTAAATTAAGAGGAGCGTTTTATTGGGAGATTCTTTTTCCAGATGGTTTCATTTCAGCGCTGAACCAGAAAGCTGATTCTAGGTAAGCAGAGGTGACAGGGGGCACTTTCCTTCGAAGATCGCACCCAAACACACCCTCTCTGTGTGCAGGTGTCCCAGTGCCAGCCAGGGGAAATTGGCTCTGCCGGTTCAAGCTGCACATGACCAGGGACCCACCACAGCCCTGCTGGGTGCTGGTGAACCCTTTGGTGACGCTGCACCTCCTCTCAGGGCGGTGGAGGCTCTGCAGAAGGCAGGGCAGGAGGCAGAAGCACATGTGCACACCCAGCCCCAGGAGCACGGGGAATGGATTTCCCCAGCCCCAGCGTTTTCACACCTCTCCCCAGCCAGAGCTCGGGGCTGCTGCAGCTGCCAGCAGCTCCTCCAGCCTGCGGTCACAGCTTAGACTGCGGGAGGAAGGAGGGAGGGGACGGAAGGAAATAACAATTTAAAAACAATCCCTTTTAAATGCAAGAGAAAATGGAAATTTGTGAGAGCATTTGACTCTTGTATGAAACCAGAAAAAAAACCCTCCAAACCCAGTAAGTCCTGACTGGGCTGTGCCAGCCCATGGATTAGATCTTCCTTTCACACCCTCTCAATCCGGAAACTTGTGATCTCACCAGGCACTGGAAGGGATGGATGGCTCCTGGAAGGGACGGATTGCTGCTGGAAGGGAGGGATTGCTGCTGGAAGGGAGGGATTGCTGCTGGAAAGGATGGGTTGCTGCTGGAAAGGATGTGCTGCTGCTGGAAGGGAGGGATGGCTGCTGGAAGGGATTTCTGCTCTCCTCGCAGAGGGAGCTGCAGCGCTGGTCACCGGGAGGATGAATGAGAAGGGGAGAAGTGGTTCTGCGCTGCTCTTGTGCAACATTCAGTGCCCAGAGCCCATCATCTCTGCCTGCTCCTTAGGGAATCTGAGCTGAACCCAGCTTTCCCATTCGGGGAACGAGCAGGGGGTAAGATAAACCTCAGGGCAGATCCCAAGCCTACGAGCTGCTTTTTGTTATCAAAAGTAAAGCACTCTGGAGTTGTCAACACTCCGGGTCTCGGCTAAACAAGCCCGTGTTCAGGAGCCACAGCTTTTGCAGGCAGGTTTCCTCAGCTTTGTTTTCAGTAAGAAATCAGTTATCATTAACCCCCTTTTCACGGAAAAGCTTTAAAAAATGGACATCTGGGAGTCTGGAGGATTATTACCTAATTCACCAGCGAGCTCAGGAGCGGGACAAACACGAAGAAAGCAGGATGGGATCAAAACTCACTCAGTCTCCTAAAAGCCGCTCCGATAAGAGCTCCCTTCCCAGCAGGAGCGCCCCCGGGCAGAGATGCTCCAGCAGCTTTCCAGGACACTCCCCACGCTCAAATCCAAACAGGAACCTGACACGCTGCAGTCATGGAAAAGCATCACCCGAGGTATTTCAGCAGAAGTAGCCAAGCACTAACAGGAGTGACCAGGCAGCTCTGGGGCTTTATTCTTCCAGACTGTGCAGCGTTTGAAGGCGTGTTTGAAGTCCCGGGGAGCGCAGGCAGCCTTTTCCAAAGCAATGACAGCGCTGGGGAGGGGACAACCATGTCTGGTGTCAGTGCTTCCCTTCGCCCCAGCCCAACAGGGCAGGTACCTGGATTCCAGAGCAGTGAAGTTCTGTGTCCCTGGGAGTCGCCGCTGCAGCCGGTCCAGAGCGACTCAGAGGGAGCTCAGCAGCTGCCCAGGAGCCGGAGGAGAAGGGACTGCCTGGGACAGGGAGAGCTCTGCACAGGGCTGGGCAGGACCTGAGCAGCCCAGGGCAATGCCACAGGGTCCCTGATGAACTGACCATGGGGTCCCCGACAAACTGACCACGGGGTCCCTGACAAACTGACCACGGGGTCCCTAATGAACTGACCGCAGGGTCCCTGATGAACTGACCACGGGGTTCCTTATAAACCGACCACAGTATCCCTGACAAACCAACTACGGGGTCCCTAATGAACTAATCACAGTGTCCCTGATAAACTGACCACAGGGTCCCCAACAAACTGACCCCAGCCAGGCTCCTCTCCAGACAATGCCCCGGAGGTTCAGCAAGTCCTGGCAGCAGGGCCGGGGTCACAGCTCTGCTGCGGGAGGAGCCAAACTCCGACACTGGAGTGCAAATAAATGTGTTTGCTATCGATACACTTCTTTTCCTCTTCTTTTTACATCACCAAGTTTCAGGTGACTATATATACTCCTCAAAAACACAATTAAATAATCCAGCTATTTCCACACCAGCCAAAGAAATCTGGGAAAAGATTAAAGCAAACTCAGCAACAGCCACTCAAAAATGTTTCCCAAGGCACAGCCAACAAAAACTTGTCAAAGCTCATAAGTTATGAACTAATTTGCACAGAGAGAGCTCTTTTGGCAGCGGGCAGGTCCCTGAGCTCCACAGCACCTCGAGCAGCCGCACACATGTGGGGACAGCCTGGAGATGGGGCAGCCCAGCTCCCAGGAGCCAGCAGCAGCTCCGGCCTCAGGTGAGCACTCTCAGCACTGCAGGCTGCTCTGGTAAGTGAAAGAAAGAATTTTTTCTCATTTTTTTTAAGAGCTGCATTCCTCTCTTCCCCTCTGAGGAAGGAACAAACCCCTGGTTTCCATGATGCTCCCCATGATTTAGATATTTACCACTTCCCACCAAAAAGTAACTCAAGCACAACCCACCCCTGCATAACCTCATAACCATGTTCCTCAAATACATCCTTGCAGGATCCTGGATTCGATTGCTCTCTCTCTGCTTCCTTTCTCTGCTCTTCCTGCAGGATGCTCCAGCCCCCTGCCCCTTCTCCCTGTCTCACAGAGCTCCCATTTGCAGGGCTGCTGCAGCCTCAGGGACAGGGACATGCACAGCCTGGGATGTCACTGCCACTCCCTCTCTCATCCCCTCTCCACATTTCTTCTTTCCTCCACAACCACGATGCTCCTTAGAACTCTCTGGAAGCAGCAGATTTAAGTTCTGGGTTCGTTTCTTTTCCTTAACCCCTTCTTCTACCCTGCACTTTGAACCCCGCTGCCCTGAGCAGTGACAGGAATCCAGACCTTCTGTCGGGAAATGCGCTGGCTGGAACATCTGGGCACTCCCGACCTGTTCCAGGCAGCTCTTTCCCAACAGCTGACACTGAAAATTCCCCTACCCCCATCTAAAACCCAAACGAGGCAAAAGCAAGGCTGCTATGCCACTGACAGCTTAGCAAGCGGCCTCTGCTGCCCCGTGCGCTGCCCGGGGCCAATTTGGGAATAATTAACCAGGGTTTTCATACAGGGCAGAGCAGAGGGAGCTGCCAGGCAGGTCTGCCTCATCCCCAGCCCCAGGGTTCTACCAGGATTAAAAACCAGCTCCAAGCAGGCTGGGTTAAGGATGCAGCTTCGTCACTCTGCATTGGAAAATGCCCAGTTAATGAGTCTGGGTGAGCACCTGCCCAGGTATTCTTTGGTCTGACGAAAAGAACTCAGATTTGTTTCAGCTCTCGTGTACATCCCTCCCCTCCCTCCACGGACTGCAGACAAGAGCATTTCTGGAGCGTGGACAAGGCTTATTGCCAATTATAAATTAATAAAATCCAGAAAAAGCAGCAGTGATCATTCCTGGGAAACAGTTTTCTCTCATGTGGGGACAAAGAAAAGCCCGTATCAGGGTCATTATATATACACCAATTAAATTCTTCAGCTAAAGCAAAAAAATTACTATTTTAATGAAGGAAAAACTAGAACGCTTGGTTAAAATGTTCTCATAGAAATGTTAATTACCACAGGCATTAAACAAATGGAAATCAATGCCTACCATTTGTGGAGCACTTTGAAAAGTTTTAATGCAAAAAAATGTGCTGGAAAGAAACCTTCAATTTTTCCTCATGAATGAAAGCAAATCCCTGCAAATGAAGCTGCATCTCTCACGCTGCTAATCAGTCAGCAGCCACAGATGTCACCCATCAGCCCGAAGTGTTCCTGCAGAAACTTTCCACAAAGGAATGAGATTCGAGAAGCAACTCTCGTTTACTTTGTAAACGATGCACCACAACTTCTCGCACCCCAGGAAGGCAGCGTGATCTGCTGGGTGAGTGTGCAGCCCATACTCCTGAATATTTTAAATTACTGATCATCACCCAGCACAGGTAAAGCTCTGATAACTCGCAGCTACAGGTGGAACATTCAAAACAGAGATCCCGGCAATCCAGATGATACTGCACTAGCAAAAAATGAATAATTTTATGTGTTGCCTCATAGACTTGCACATAATTTAAACAAGAACATTTCTTTTCCTTTAACACCACCTTGGGTTTGTTGAGCACACTAACCAAACAGTAAATTCCATCTGATTTCCATCGCAGCAAACACTCCACCCAAAGTGGTACTGACTTGTATGAACTCTTTGTTTGGCACATTAAAGTACATATTTATGTTTTAGTCACTGATCTTCTGGAGGGGAAGGAAACTATTTTATTTTCCAGCTGAGGAAATCCTATAACTGCAAAGATAATTAATACAAGGGGAAATAAATAATTGGTACAACAGAAGAACAATGGGGCTGTAGTCCCTCCTTCCACATTCGTTATGCACAGTCCACCACAGGACTGAGAAGGAGAATTAAGATGGGAAAGTTACTCACACGAGAGACAAAATCTCCCAAGAGCACAGAACATTTGGTGTTTAAAACAATGAAAGTATTAAAAAAAAAAAAATTGAAAGCAGAGGAGGTGCAAGGGGAGGTATTTCAGCTTTCCAGTCTCCTCGGAGGCACCTGCAGAGAGCCTTCCTGTGGCACGACCCTGCCTCAGCGCAGCTGATGGAACGGCTCTGGCAGCCCAGTCAGACGTGCACGCCCAGCTGGCTGAGCCAGCAGCCCGGACAGGGAGGGTTGGGGCTGGGTTTCAGTAATTCAAAGCACATCAGCTCTGCAGATTCAGTTCTGGAATCAAGTGCCTGATACCCCGATCTGGGTGTGCAAAGAACGAGCCCAGAACAAAGAGGTGCAGGAGTTTAAATCCTCAGGAGATCCCAGCGCAGTTTAACATCGGTTTTCTAGAAGTCACCTCGCTGATGAGGGTCTCTGCAATCAGTGCAGGGCTGGGTAACACTTCCGAGAGCAATTAATGTAATTAATGCAATATAAGCTGTTTGGGATGGATGGATGGATGGATGGATGATGGATGGATGGATGGACGGATGGATGGAGCCTTTGCTGTGAGTTTTACCACAGAATTCCAGGCTGGCTTGGGCTGGAAAGGACCTTAAAGATCATCCAGTTCCACCTTCCACTGCCCCAGGCTGCTCCAAGCCCTGTCCAACCCAGCCTTGGACACTTCCAGGGATGGGAAGTCCACGCCTATGCACCAAACACAGACTTTACATGATGAATTACCTTCTTTTTGGGCAAATAAAGCTGAAGAACCTGTGATTTTCTGCTTTGCAAAGAACTCTATGGGCATTACAAATAAAATTTATAGAATTTTGTGTAAGAAACACAAATAAACTGGCACTTTCTTCACCAAATGTGGACCACAACAGTGCAGAGGCCAGGGAGGAGAAATGCTCTTCCTGCAGCAGAAGATTTTGTGTTGTTTGACTTTATCTTGTTTATTTTACACAAATGCTATTCCCTCCTCACAGATGGATATGATCTGTTGAAGACCTGGAACATTTTACCCCATAGCAAAACCCATTCAGAAGTACCATCTGTTCTTCCTGCAGGGGCACAGCAACGCCAGAAACTGTTTAACATTCCATAAATTAAGACCCTCTAATGGATAGCTCATTGTTAAAGGGAGGCAGGGAACCGTTTGGAACCTGAGGACAGACATTCTGTTGGGGTCTTGCCTTAAAAATAGTATCCAATGTATTATTTTTTATTTTCTTTAAAAACTTCACATTCAGCCTTAAACAGCAAAGGAGGATCTCAGTGTAACCTACACGTCTGGCTTTATCCCCACCTCCAGCAGGATCCTCTGCAATAACCTCAGGGAGAGAGAGGCTCCGAGTGAGCCACTGGGTGATAACAAATTCACTGCAACACCAAATTCTGTGCTCCCTTCCCCTGGCGTGTGTCTGCTGCAGCTGCAGGATGCATTTCTGAAGAGAACAGAATTCAATCTTCGAGTTTAAGAGCCATTAAAATATGTTTTATTTTATAGAGGTTTCACTTCCTACACTCACACACAGCTCCACACTGGTACGAAACCCCAGCCAGAAATGAACTGCATTTGCTATTCCTTTCTGCACCCAATGCTGAGAGATTTAATCAATAAAAAGGCTGGACATCAAGTCCTGCCGTGAGTCTGCATCCTCTGAGCCAACACTAAACCAGCCTGCATTTGCCACTCATACAAGAAAACCACGGAATGAAGAGGGGAAAAAAGAGATCTACAGCAGAAAACCCCGAAACACCCACAAAAGGAATCAGGAGTGCTTAATGGGAGAGAGATGGGACAGTGGAGTCCTGCTCCAGGGGTGGACACTGTGATCCCGAGATTCCCGGACACACAGCCCTGTCCCTGTCCCCCCAGCCACGGGAGCTGGGCTCAGCGGATCCCTGCAGCTCCCACTGCTCGGGGCAGGATCCCAGCCCGGACGGTCCCGGTGACACAAACCAGCGCTCGGTGACACAAACCAGCGCTCGGTGACACAAACCAGCGCTCGGTGACACAAACCAGCGCTCGGCACTCGCACGCTCCCAGGGACGGCAGCGATCATCTCAAAACTCCGCTATTTAAGCCCAAAACGCTGTCCTTTAGGACGCTGTCTGTAATTATTACCATCTCTCCGGGAACTCTCGCGCTGCCATAATAAAACCCACAGGAGCAAAGCATTTCTAGCCCAGCCATTCCTAATCCCAGAGACAATGCCGATATTTTTCCATCAAATCAGATCCCGGCTGCTGGGGGAAGGGCAGGAGTGCGAGGAGAGGGGGAAATGCAACTTGAGAAGCGGTAAGTGTGTCAGAATCTAAATTACTGGGAGATATTTTGCAGCACAATCCTCCTTTATGCCCGCGCAGCTCGGTTCATATGGCTCACATTCAGCCTGTCACAGTGAATCATTGCTACTCCTTGACTTACATTAACAAAAACAAACCTAACTTGCGCTCCAGCCTGTGAGGTAAAACTTTGAATTCCCAGTCAAAAGGCCAGGAGTGGCATTAAAAATAATTGTTTTTGTAAGACGCTCACTTGGAGGAAAAAACAACCAAAAAAAGCGCAAGAAGATCTGACTAATAGCACAAACACATGTGTTGCTTATGGAGCATTTTGGAAAAAAGCAAAAAGCTTTGTCCACGAGCAGCGAAGACCCAGCTTTAGCAGCCTTAACTAACAAAGCAAACCCGCCCCTCTCCACTTAAGGCTTTAAACTGCATCAAACTGGAGATATTTAACACGAGCTTCAGAGCCCAAAGTACAGTTAAAAAGTAAATCTGGAACGCAAAGTACAGAAGTCGAAGCAAAACCCAGCCAGGCACAAATCTTTGCAACCGACAGAACACAAGGCACAAAGCAAAGCCAGCGCTCAGACAAAGTTATTTTACACTTCTCCCAGCAAACCTGCGGCAAACGCCCAGCTCGGAAGGGTTTCTGCTGACCTGGGTGCGAGCAGCGGGGCAGATGTGGCGAGCTCTCCTGTCACCTTTTGTTCCCAGCCATGGCAGCTGCGCTCCGCTCCGGGCGCTGCTCCGCTCCCCGATCCCCTTTTCCAGCCCTACCCGAGGAACTGCCCGGATTTTGTAGTGTAATCCGAGCAGGGGAGTTCCATGTGCCGATGATATGGTTAATTCACCGCTCACCCCCCGCAATGCCGGGGGAAGCTGCTTCACATTTCAAAGCTGAGCCCAGGGCTGCCTGACCCAGGTACAGCCGGGGCAGCGCTGGGGCTGCCTCCGCCACCCCAACGGGACCCTGAAACAGCTCCTTCCCCCCAGGAGACCCCAGGGGGCTGCTGAGACCTTTGTCTCCCTTCCCCTGGTGCAGATGGGACCGCAGCCCCAATGCAGAGGGACCAGCCCTCCTTGCTGGGGCCACCACCATCCCCATGGCCAAAGCCAAGGCTCTGCACCGAGGCAGCTCTGGGGAGCCCCTCGAGACCCAGCAAGGCCCTGGGCAGCTGCCCTGGGATCTTTGGCAATGAAGGTGTTGCACAAGCTGGGCTGGAAGAGCCCCATCCGTTCCTCTCCAGCGCTGCCATCACCCAAGCCATTAACAGTCCCCAAAAATCAAATCTCCTCTGAAGTTCGTCAATTAATTCTGCTGTGAATATTCTCCTGTTGTTATTGATCTGCTTCTGGCATGAATTTGCAATTACCATCATGCTTGACAAGAACACCACAGGTGAGAGAAGGAGGAAACCCCTCTTCTTCCCAAAATCTGCCCAGGGAAGAGTCAAACCCGCTGTGAAGCTGCCAGGCAGGAATGGACCGGAGAAGGTGCAGGGCACAGGAGGGAGAAAAGTCCTCGAATCCTGTCCCTCCTGCTGCCCCAGCCCCACATTCAGATCACCAAACCCAGGTGAGAACCAGCCCGAGCCTGGCACAGGCGTTTCCGCAATGTTTGGTCTTGGAAAGGGTAAACTGACAATGGCCATGCTACTGCCCAGCTTTTGTGAAAGCAAATTCCATTTAACCCCAACGTCAACACCGTCAGTGAGAAGATAGAGCTGCTTTTCAACAGCCACCAGAGAGCCCCAACACCAGATTAAAGGGAAGAAACAGGCAGGGGTCTTGGAAAAGGAAAGGTGTAAGACAAAAAGATGGCAGAAAACAGAAAACCTTTGGGGGAACTTTAACTCTTGGCCAGAAGGCAATTTCATGTAAGAAACCTGCTTTTCAAATTCTTGTCCTGGTATTTAACACCTACAGACACCTTGTGTGGGATTTCTAACAACTGCATTCTGCATCTCAGTTTTCCTGTCTTCAAACTCTTGACCTTTATTCTACAGCAAAGGTGAGAGCTCTACCTTCCCTGTCACATCATTTACTAAACTCCGTTCTGTCTGACATTAGCATGTGGGTAAGGTAAAACTTGGGATAACGTAATGGCCTAGTTCAGAGAAAACTATCTATTCTTCAAAGATGAATTCAACATCTCAGCTCAGAAATTTGATCTTCATCGGTTATAATGACAATTGCTTACAAAAAAAAGCAGCAGAGAGGAAGTGAAGTGACCTCAAAGGTTAGGAATGGAGGCCAGCAGCCGTCTCTGCTGATGGCTGTGTTTATATCCCAGAATCATGAACGGTTTGGGTTGAATGAGACCTTAAAGCTCATTTAGTTCCACCCCTGCCAGGGTCAGGGACACCTTCCACAGTCCCAGGGCCTCGCTGTAAGGAACCCACAGCGTCTGCCAGGCACAGGCACCATCCCCACAGCCCTGCAGAGGCTCTGTGGTCCTCACCCCATCACCAAGGCAGTCCAGGTGCCCATCCCTGTCTCACTGTCCTGATTTCAGAGCCCCCCAAGCCCTCCAGGTGAGGGGCTGCCCAGCCAGGGCAGGGCACAGCTCCCTGCGGGTACCCAGCTCTCCACCGCTTCACTCCATTAGCCCGTAGAACAGGCTGTAATTTGCTGAAATGATGATTAATCAAATCTCTTTTTCTCTAATGCAGCTAATAAACAGCCAATTAAGTGTCCCAGTAACTCTGAAATAACAAAGGGATGCTCAGGGAGTGACAAGCAGTCAGTCACTGGCAGTGGGAGCCAGCCCGGCAGGAGGTGTGTGAGCACCGAGTCCTTCCCCCTCATCATCCCAAAGGCACCTTCTCCTTCCTGCTCCAGCCACCACCATCACCCCATCCCCTCTGCTGCTCCCCGGGGCTGAACATGGTGCAGGGAGCCAGGGAGTCCTCGTGGTGACACAGAGCCAGGGGACTGGGGACAGGGTGCCCAGGGGACTGGGGACTGGGACAGGGGACCCCTCAGCACCCCAGATGCAGCTGGAGGAGCCAGGCACCCACAGTCCCCCAGGGCAGTGACCTCCCGTCTCGTGGCTCAGTTCACATCCTTTCCAGACCCCAAACAAACCCACGAATGCTTCGTTTTGATCGCACAAATCAGGGTGAGATTAAGACACATCAACACAACTTAGCGCAGGACCCAAAAAGCGAGGAATGACATTTTTAAAAGAATCCATAATCTCGTTGTTTGAAGTATTTCTTCAGTGGGAATTGTGTTGGAGCAAGGAATGCAAAACGTAGAAGCTTCCAAGAGGGGGTCATGTGAAATTACTCTATTTCAAGATTTTTCCAAATCGCTAACATTTTGATTCTGAATGTATTTGTAAGAATCTGCCAAAAAACCATCAAACCAGTCAAATTTTTTTTTGCCATTTTTAACTGTCTCCTTTTTTCTCCAGGTCTTAAAAAATGTTTTTGTAGAGAACTTATGTCATTTCTGTTGAAACTTCTGCAATCCACAATGACATTGCATATTTTTTTTCAAGTAAAAAGCAAGCCTCCCAATAAAGAACAAAGAACATCCTTTGTTTCAGACAAAGAATTTCAGGAGAAACCACAAAATGTTCAAGGAAAACATTGAACATTTGATTTTCCACCCATTTTGCCAACAGTCTAAGTTTTCCCATACTTCTAATATCAGTGTCGGTGAGGAGGGGAGGGGACACGAGGCAGGTCAGATGGGTGACAGTCACTCTGCAACTTAAAACCTGCTAATTAAATAAAGATGAAAACAGGATGTTTTGCAGAGAGCATTTTTCTTCTAGAACTTAGCTTTTCTCTTTAATGAGGAAACAAGACCTGCTTAATTTACCCACCAGGAAAAGACAGCGTGGAGGAAAAGCCAGAAGTTGCTGCTGGTGTTACAGAAACCCTGGGCTGTGCTCCTGAGAACGCCCCGCTCTGCAGCCACCACCACGGGCGTCGTGTCCTTTGCTACGGCCCAAACATTCCTGAGGGCAGATGGGATTCAGGCTCTTTAAAGGAGTTCTGGAAAGGCAGGCTCCAAACCAAATGGAAACGTTTCATTGTGAACCCGGTGGAGATTATTTGAAACACACGCGTTTGCCTGACACACTTCACTGCCGGTGGTCACAGAACAGTCTGGGTTGGGAAGGACCAAACACCACCTAGATCCCATCAATTACCGAGTTCCAATTCCCAGTTAGAGGGATCTTTCCCAGTGCAAAGACATCCCCAGCTGTGGCAGCACGTGGAGCTGTAGCTGCATTGTCACAGTGCCAGCACTGCACGAACACAGCCACTGCCACTGCCACCCTCAGGGACCGGCACCCCCAAACTACAGAAACACAACCAAGAATTGAACGCATGAGCTGGGCTGGACAAATGCTTCATCTTCATGGCAAACATCCTAAAGTGCCGATTTATTTTTTTAGTTGTTACAGAAAGAGAGATTTTAGTAAATTGAAGCGTCCTCCAGTGAGTTTCCTTCTCAATCACCAGCATCTCAGCTCAGTCTATTTAACTGCAGGAAGAGAAGCGATGCACTCCAGTTAACCTGTTTGCCCAGACTGGAGAGACATTATTAAATGTTCTTTTACACATCCTAAATATTCAGACACTTGCAGCACCCCAGGGTATAGTGTGCTATGTCAACACCTGGAGAGGAATGCAAACATCTCAATAACAGCGCGGGGAGATTGCTTATCGTGCTCTCTCGCTGTTAACATCTGCACTGCACAAAGGCTCACGGATTGGTACACACACTTTCCACAGGACACAGCCACGTCCTCCTGGCTACACAGGCAGCCATGCCAGGAGCCAAACAGCGTGTCAGAGAGCAAGCTGCCTTTTGGGTTTGCTCTGAAGGCCGATGGGTGTTCCCCTGAGCAGAGCCGTTTACTCCACTTACTCATTGGGAACTGAGGGGTAAATCCCCCAAACCGATCTGCTCTGCATCACAGTCTGTCCTTTCCAAATGGCCCTCCAAGTTTTACACATTAATCACACAACATCCAGTCTGGTGATCTTGAACGTGGGATCTTGGGTATTGACTGTAGGACAGAGCTCCACGCGTGAGGCAGATTAGATGAGAACAGGAGAATGTGACACCAAATAGAAATGTCCTGGTTATGAAATCCGAATAAATAAAAAGCCTCCACAGACCTGTCAGAGCCGCTGGGCAGGCTCAGCAGCTCCGTCCAAGGAGTTCTCTTCACCAGAGACTTCTCTGGGCTGTGACAGCCCTGGTGGCAGTCCCTGCCCTGGGCTGTGCTGAGCACAGCCTGTTCCCTCTCCAGCACAGCTCCTGCAGGTCCCCCTGATTCACGTCAGGAAGAAAAGAGACAACCCCCCAAAAAACCCCAGCAGGATTATCTTCAATAGTCTAATTAGTGGCTTGAGAGAATCCAGCTGGTTTTGGCTAAAGCGAGTTGGGAAGCGCTGGTGGGAGCGGAGCAGAGGCAGTGACCAGCAGGGGAGGGCCGGCAGTGGTCACTGAGCTCAGGGCAGCCCAAGCTGCCCAGCCCTGACCCCGGGCTCGAGGGCTTTCGGGAGGTGCACGCCAGGTCCAGTAACTCTGCCCAGCAGAGCCGCCACCACCTTCCCTGCCAGCTCCACTCAGAGCCAGCAATACACTTAGCAAAGCAAAACTAGATTAACAAATAAAACAAAATTGGGCTTTGCTATCAAAACTAAAATCTGGCAGCCTGTTCCCATGCAAAATCCCTCACAAGTGATACATTTGTGCAGGACAGCTGGAATAAATCCATGACATTTAATGACATACTAAAAGCAAACCTTGAACAAACAACTTTAAATCATTTGAAATACTACTGTGAATAGATGAAACTTTGCAGCGCTCACATGCTACAATAATTAATCATTTCTAAACAGTGAAGTTTAATTATTAAAAAAAAAATCATTTGCAGAACTGTTTTTTTTTTTTTTCCTGTTCCAGACATATATTCAGAGTAGCATTCTCCTGTGGAAAGGTTTTACTCCAGAGGTTTAAATGTATTCTCTCATTCTGATCTGATTCATGACACCAGCAAGAGAGTTTTTCCAGCTTTCACCTTAATTCTTTTTTAAGTAACTTTGCCTCCAAAGCCCAGAGCACAGCACAGAAAAGCAACAGCCCTAGAAGCTGTTTCTATAAAACACTTCAGATGTGACTGTCACAGAAACTCAGACAACAAATTGCCTGGTGATTTAAATGGGAATTCAGATCCCATGGGCATCCCTGACCCTCAGCTCCTGCATATCCGGTACCATCCTCAATGGCTCACAAACGCTCAGGTAGAAGAACAGCTCCGTCCTTCCAGGTAAACCAGCTGCTCAGAGGGAACCCCACAGACACCCCGAGGGGTTTCAGCCGGACCCAGTGACCTGAGGAATTTCCCAGCAGGAGGAGCTGAGCTGCAGGGCAGGTACCGACCTGAGATGAGTTTGGACAGCACAGACAGAGCAAGGGGCACATCCCGAGCTGCTCCCGGCCGCACAGCCCAGCTCCCGCTCCCCTGAAGCCTGGGGGGCACCCAGACGGTGTCTGCTGGCCGTGGCTACAGCAGGAGCTGGCTGGGGACCAGCAGCTGGCTGGTAGTCCCCCACCACACGTCTGGCAGGAGGGACAGAGGGAACATTCACTGTGCTAGTGCAGACTCAGCTCATTTAAGGCAAACACAAAGGTGGTTTGAGCTACCCGGGCTGGGTTTGCAGTGAGGTGGATTAAGAACACCCGTAAGACCCCTTCTGCCAGCTCTGGTGGGGATATAATCTTTGCTGGTTGTACTTTCTGTTTCCAAAATGTCATGTACGCCTGCCCCAGGAATTGCTTTCTCTCTCTGCCTCCATCACAGTCTAGACAAAACTGCATTAAGATCCTTTCTTGACTTGCGTGTACAGGTGTAAGGGGTTAGCAGTTACTAAAGGGTTTTGTGGATACAGGAAAAAATGAGCTCCTTGTCTCCAAGGTACTCTCAGCAGACAGAGTCAGGAGCAAAAATGAGAACTAAACTGAAAGGAGTTTCATGCCAAGGATCACAAAAAAAAAAAGAAAGAAATTCCTACCAAAAGAGGCAGAAAGTCTGCGAGGTGTGGAGGGGCGCTTCCTCAGCCTTGGTGGCACAGAAGGGAGGCTGTGACATCCTCGGTGGTGGCTTTTCCTGCCAGGGTGCCCCGAGCCCAGCCCCAGTGCTGTCTGTGCCACACTGGGCACCCCGCGCTTCCCACGCTCCCGCCCGGCTCCAGCGCCGCATTCCTGGCACGGCTCCGGGCCAGCCTCCATTCATAAAAAGGATGAAGGAAAAGCCCCAGGCTGCTCTGCACCCAGCAGTGAACAGCAGCGACATCTCCGCTCCAACACTCCCCAGCCGGCCCCGCCAGGTCACATCTGGAGGGAGCAGTGAGGGCATCGGTGACAGCGCTGAAACTTCTCCCTGACCCTGCCCCAACCCACAGAGCTCCTCAGCAAACAAGACAGCCAG
Organism: Pomatostomus ruficeps; assembly: GCA_013400735.1. Classification (NCBI taxonomy): domain Eukaryota; kingdom Metazoa; phylum Chordata; class Aves; order Passeriformes; family Timaliidae; genus Pomatostomus; species Pomatostomus ruficeps. Next base: position 195,330 of record VYZT01027275.1, read on the forward strand.
GAATGCACCCCTGCCTCAATGCAAACCCAGAGACGTAATTAACACAGGCTAATTTTCATGAGTAATAGGTGAGGTTTGTAACACACAAGAATGGAAAACTCCGAGGGTCTGGTCTTGCTCTGGTCATGTTCAGCAGCAGGAGGAGTGGCCAGGCCACAAGTGAGCTGCATTTCTTCAAGCCTAAGTGGCACATGTTTGTTTTGACAGTTTGACTGCCAGCAAAAAGCCCACGATAACATAAGCAGGAGAAAACAAACCAGTTTTTGGAAAGCCCCTTTCCACGTCTCTTTTGTTTAGCTCCTGATCTATAGGAACATGGAATTGGAAAGGACTTCTCGGGATATTAAATACAGGCCCCTGTTATTAAAGGCAACGTGTCACTTCCAGCAGAAAGAAAGGGTAACGTTATGCCAATGAAGGAAGGAAATCCAAATTTCTAATGCAAGAGAATGGGGGGAAAAGCTAAACAAAAGTGAATGCATGAGCCCGTATCACGAGATCAGAGCGTTATTCTGAACGTATGGGAACCGAGTCACCAGACACTACAGCACAGGGAGCAACAGGAGCCCTCCAAGGGTCCAGGACACACAAAAAAGGCACAGAATCAGGGGGTGAAAGCAGCCTGGAGAAGGGCTGTGACTGCTCCTGCAAATCCAGAGGAAGGGACATCCACGGTGATGGAGGGGTTCTGGCAGCAGGGAGACACCCCAGCAGTGGGGGAACACCCCAGCAGTGGGGGAACACCCCAGCAGCGTCCCCTCCTGCCACGGAGGAACTGCCCAGCAACACAACCTCCAGACGGTGCCACACCAGGACCCCATCCCAGTCCGACAGCGCTGGAGGAGATGCTGCTCCCTCACTGTGCTGCTGCCCCATTGCCATCCCATCACCTGAGCCCCAGGAACCGGCCTGGGGGGCTCCATCTCACTCGTGCAAGAGCAGAGCCACACTCAGGAGCGCTCTGGTGATGCCTCCTGTGAGCCTCCAGCCCTGTCCCCATGGGCCAGCTGAGCCTCAGCCACACTCACCCCCAAACCCCAGAGATGGGGGCTGCTGCTGCTGCTCTCCCCCGAGCTCACGCCTCAGCGGGTCAGGAAGAGCTTTGGAATGTCATCTTTAGTGCCACCAATCACCCACCGTGGGACTCTGCCCAGCATCACCTCTCAGAGGCCACCCACACTCAGTGCACAGAAGTGCAGAACACCCCTTCTCCCTTCTCCCAGCTCCAAGTAGATCAGACAAATTTAGAAGGGTATAATATCACACGATCACCTAACGCAACTGGAAAGGTATTGCCATGGACGGATGGACAGATGGATGGGAAGAAAAGAGGGATACCGCCAATCACAAAAACTGATTTAAACTAAAACATTTTTCCCAGTATTTAGATACTCTTTCCTCATGGTTTTTCCCAGTATCACTTGCAGGGTAGCTCAATGCAGTCCCATAGAAGTGGAGTCCCTGAGGAGCTCCCAGGGCTGAGGAGCTCCATGGCTTTGCCATGGGTTTCTTGTCTTCAGTGGAGGAGTTAAAGCTCCAGCCACTCTGCTGAACTCCACAAATCCTGCTCAGAGCATTGCCTGCGTGACAGAATACGTTGATGCAATTAAAATAACATGGCTCTCGAAGAGCAAGGCAGCACCGGGAAAGCTCTGCCAACAAAGCCATGCCAATTAAGAGTGTGATTTTTGGATGATATTTTTAGGCCAACATCAGCCCCATTAATGTCGGTATAGCTGTCTTCAAAGTGATTTTGAAGGTCCAGCTGCCTCCACTTGGGAAAAGAACCAGTTAAAAGACGGGGGTTTGGCCTCTATAGGCTCCATTCTGTCATTGGGGGAAAATCTTTCATAATAAAACTAATTTCATCCATTCCACTAATAAGGGTGGTGTGTGCCCAAAATCTTCTCAGATTATTTTACACCCATGAACTGTACACCATAAGCTGTAGTTCTCGTTGGTAAATGACATCCAGCCAAGTTACCAGCAAACCCACGTTTATGGGATGTGCCCATTTGCAACTGAAAGGACCAGGATGCTCAAAGCAAAGGTGTGCCACGAGGAGGAGCAGGACAGGACAGAACTCAGGTGCTGCTGCTCTGTCAGAAAATCACACACCTACCCCAAACACCCTCCGCTCCTCGCCTGTGGGTGCAGAGAAACCCAACTCAGCGCTGATAGAACTTGGCAGTAAGAGCAGCTTTCCTTTCCAAAGAAAACCAAAGGTTTGGAGAGAAAATTCGATACCAGTGGGGCACAGAGAGGCTCACAGGCCCTTCCCGCAGGTGTTCCGGACCGTGTGCCCGGACCCTGCTCCGCTGACCTCGCTGCCCCGGGCGGCCGCCAGGTCCGGCACAAGCGACAGGAGGATGAGATAAGGTGAGGGGAGGCAGAACCGCCTGGTTTTCGCTCAGCCCTGGGCACCCTGCGTGATTCTGGAGCTCGGTATCTCCACCGACCCCACAAGCCCCTAAACTCCCCCAGCACATCCCCCCAACCTCCCCGCACAGCCCCCGGGGCATCCGAGCGCTGCTCGCTGCAGCAATCCCCGCATACCAGCACCAGCGGGCAGGCAGCGCTTTCCTCAGCTATGCCATGGACTTTCTCCTCTTCCTTTCGAACTTCCCACTGCTTTTCGGGAGCCTGCCCGGCTCGGTGACCGCGTTCTGTGACCAGCCCCGGCAGGGCTCCCCCGCACCGAGTGACATTCGCCGCGCAAACACTCCCACCGCCCCGCGGGCTGCTCGCCTCCACCCAGGGACTTGTTTCCACTAAAGCAACAGCTCCAAAACATCCACGGCAACTTTTTTTTTTCTTTGACAATTTACCACTTTCAAACCAACAGCAAAAATTAAAAAAAAAAAAAAAAGAACAGGGAGAAAGAGGAACAGCGCAAGGCAATATCCGCCTGTTTGTCCCGGCAGCCGGGGGAGCGCTCGGGATCGTGTGCCCGGCAGCGAGGGGCTGCGGCGGGGGCTGCGCTCCGGGAGCGGCCCGGGACCCGCGGCCGGGCTGGGGGCTCCGGGGGACTCAGGGGACTCCGGGAGGATCAGGGGGCTCGGGAAGGATCGGGGGAGCTCCGGGGGATCCGCACTTACCGGGGCTCCGGCGCTGCTCGCTGCGCTGCGCTCCGCGGGGAAGGGGCCGCGGGACCCCGGGGCCGGAGGGAGGGGCCGGAAAGCCGCGGCGGGGCCGAGCGGCGGCGGGGGGCTCGTCCGACCTCACACCGGGGCGGGGGGCTCCGTCCGACCTCACACCGGGGCTAGTCCAGTCTCACATCGGGGCTAGTCCAGTCTCACACCGGGGTGGGGGGCTCGTCCGACCTGACACCGGGGCTTGTCCAGCCTGACACCGGGGCGGGGGCAGCCCCTGGGCGGCGGGGGATTCACCCAGCCTGACACCGGGGCTCGGTCAACCTGACACGGGGCGGGGGGTTCGTCTAACCTCACACCGGGCAGGGGGAGCCTCTCGGCCCCGGACACGCCGGGAGCAGGAGCCGGGCTGTGGGAGAGGCTCCCGGGACCGCAGCTCAAAGGGAAAAGCAAACGCCGGGGGTGAGAGGTGAGCGCCGAGCCCGCCCGGCCGAGGGGCCTCACCTCCGCCTCTGCCCGGCTCAGCCCCGCTCTGGCGACAGAAGGTGGCTCCGAAATTGTCCTGAGAAGGGTTTTTCAATGCGTTTCTGTCCCACTGTTGCTTACCGAGATCTAAGCAGCCCCAAACTCACCTGGCCGCACGCCCTCGGGGATGCACGTGGTGACGGGACCCCGATGTGCCCATGGAGAGGGTCCGGCTGCCGTGTGACAGCAGTGCCTGTGTTCAGAAACCATCCCGGGATGAGTTACAGAGAAAGCCCTGGGACGAACGGAGCCCCTGCAGCAAACACGATGGCATCGGGCAAACATCCCTGGGCAGAGGGGCTGGGGATTGCCCCCGGGGCTGCTCCCTGCCCGGCTGTGCTTGTGAGCCACAGCGAGCCCCTGTCCTGGGTGGCAGCTCTGGGATCTCTCTCTGGGCACCCTCGGCTTCCCCTGCTCTTCTGTCCCTTCAGTGCCAGCTGCTCCCAGCCCGGTGTCAGGCCAGCCCCAAAGCTCTGTCCCAGGGGCCGGCAGCACTGACACACACGGCTGGGATGGTTTGGGGATGTTTTTGGGATGTTTTTACTCTCAAGAGCTCCTCCACCTTCTCAGGCACGTGGCGATGGGAAGGAGAGTCCCTGTTTGGTGCCCACCAGAGGTGTTGGCAGGACAGCTCTGCCCAAGCCTGCAGGGAAGAAGGGCCTGGCAGAATGGAAGAAGGAGCGTGGCAGTGTCCCAGCAAGGCCACCCGTCCCTCCTGCAGCCGAGCAGCTCTGCGGCACCATCCTGCCCTGCCCCAGGCCATGGGACAGCTGCAAACAGCTGGAGGAGGCACCAGAGTATCCACCAGGCTGCCAGCTTTGCCTTTCCCAGCAGCCAGGGGATGGAGCAGAATCCGCTGCTGCAGTCAGAGCTGGGAGCTCCCTGCAGTGCTTGGTCACCTTCCTCCTCCTCCTCTTCCTCACAGCAAACTCAGCCTGGCCCAACCTGTGACACTCAAAATTGTGAAGAAGCTTTGGAGCTGGCCCTGGCTCTCAGCTCCCACTCACAGGCAGGGCTGAGGTCTGCACAGACAAAATGTGCACACAATGAGGGCAAAGCAGCAGCGTGAGAGTTTCCATTTGTGAGATGGGCTGTCCTGTCTCCAGCACAGGCGGGGCTGGGTTATTGTGATGCTGCATGCATGTGGGAAGGGGTTCCCTGCCCTGGACACCCTGAGGGATGGAGCAGCCCCACAAAACCATTGTGTAACCTCAGCCAGAGAGAAAAGCGCCGTTTGCTTTGTAAGCAAACAATCAGCCCTCCCGAAATGTTCCTACACAGCCTCGAATTTCATCTGGAGGGAGAATGAAAGCAGAGAAGGAGCAGAGCACGCTGATTTCCCTGTCCCTCTGTGGAGATGCAGTGTGATCACCGCTGCCCTGAGGCGGTGTCGCAGTCCCTGTCAATGGCCTGGTGACAGCCCAGGAGTGCCCCTTGCTGGCCCCGCGGCGGCAGGAGCAGGGGCAGCAGCAGAGCCAGGGACAGGGCTGCCTCTGGTCACTGAGACTGTGATGGAGCAAGCCCAGCTCTGCCAGCCCCACACCCTGAGCTGTCTGAGAAACACCAGGAGACACCACAGGAGTCAGGACTGAGATAAAACCAAACCAGGAATTACAGGAGACTCCCAAAATCACTCCAGCAGCTTTTCCTGTTACAGCCATGACTCCCTAAGCAAGGGAAAGGCCGTGGGCAGGGTTAAATGCTCTCCTCACCAATTGATGCCCATGGGAGATACTTGAGCAGCTGTCAGGCACCCAGATCCTTCCTCAGCTCAAAGAGGGGGTGCAAGCTGCACCCCAGGCTCTGTCAGAGCTTCAACGTGAGGTTTCCTCTCCCCACAACACCCCCTGACTGTTACCAACACACCTCACACTGGCACAGGCAGCCGGAGAGCCCAGCCAACAGCCAGACCCTGTTCCTGAGCCATGTTTTTAACAACGTAAGATCACTTAAAATAGTTTGCTTTGACTTCAAGTGACGCTGGAGAACTAATGAATCCAGGATTTAATGAAGTGAGGCTAAATGGAAATATCCATCATCTCTGAATGAAAGAGAACCGACAGCACAGTCTGGGGACTGACAGGAGAAGGCAGGTCGTGTGAATCCACACAAAGACAGGGCAGCCATCCTCGGGGGTGGGATGAGCACATACCCACCCAGGGACCAGCTTCGGAAAGCAAAATGAACTCTCGGGAAGTCTGACTTCAGGAGAAAAGTTTGGACTTGAATTCAGCCCTTTTTTTTTGCCTCTCCAGCAGTCCTGAAGTGCTGAGCTCTGCACCAAAGGGGAGAGGGTAGCACTGCCTCCTTCCAGGAAACAGGGAACCAGGGCACGGAGAAACCTCTGTCCATGGGGTGGGTAATCCTTGACCCACGCAGAAACAGCTTATTTTCCAAAGAAAAGCCCCAAAGAAGAGGAACCAAACTAGCAGAGAGAAGATGTGCCATTTTAAAATTCCAGAGCTAAGATACAAAAAAGAAAAAAGTCTGGTGATTCCTAAGCAACAATTTCCTCATTGCAGACCAGTGGGGATGACACCACCAGTGTCCTCTGCCCCTGTCAATTGTAGGAACAGTTTTGCCCCGTCTCTTCCATGACCCACCCTTCCACACGGCTCCAGCATTCCCACTTTAAAGCGCTGCCACTCTGGCTGAGCAGCCATGGAGCAGAGCGCGCTCAGACTGAAATATTTGTTTGCATGTCCTCAGCCAAGCACAGTTTTTCAGAGTTTGGGAAGATGTCACAAAGCAGCAGAAAACAATGCCTGCTCGGCCAAAGCCAGGCCACTGCACAGCGCGCCTGTCGTTGCAGGGCATGGCTGAGAAACGCAAGAAATTCACAGCTCACACAGGAAAAGCCTTCAGCAGATGTTGCTGCTTGAAAATTTCTTCCAAACACATTTCTAACAGGAGGAAACAGACCAGCTCAACCCAAACAAATCAGTTACACTCTGGGTGCACTCTGAGCCCAGGGAGAAAAGCCCATTCCCTTCTGGAGATTTTGATCAGCAGGACTTGTAAAGGTTTGAACAGTTTTCCCTGCACAGCTGAGCTCCTGAGAGGGGAAAGTTAAAGCAGCAGCTTCCAGGAGAAGATGTGAGCTCCTGAGAGGGGAAAGTTAAAGCAGCAGCTTCCAGGAGGAGATTCCTGCAGAGTGAGAATCGCCCACTCCAGCAGTGCAGGAGGGAACAGCATCTCCCTTTTTCCATCATCAGCCCATTTGCCTGCAGGTGTTTGGTCACATTCACCCTCTGCTACCCCCACTCAGTGCCCTGGCAGGAAATAAGGTCGTACACGTGGAACAGAGCACAGCCTGATTCCTCAAGGCAGGAGCAAGGGTGCCTGACAGTGCCTTGCCATTAATTCCATGTCCTGGCGAGGCGAGAGCACTTACCAGCAGCGTTTGATAAAGGGTTCCTTCAGATTCTGACACGTTACTGCCCCTGTGTGAGAAATGTACCCAAATCTAACACCAAAGGGCTCTTCAAGGGAAAGAGCAGGGAAATTATCTTTGTCTTGGAACCTGATTTGAACCTGCTTGCGGTTCTTGGACTTTTCCCCACTGGTAAGCGATGGAAATCAGCACTCTGAGGGTGCCTCGGTGAGGAGCCTTCAGATGGCCGAGGCTGCAGAGAGAGGCCAAGGGGAGCCCTCCTGAGCATGTCAGACACGCTTAGGCCTGGACTGATGTCCAAATACACAGCAGAGGCTCTCACTGACACCCATCCAGGTGTGCAGTGAGCAGGCAGAGCGGTGGTTTTGCCCCGACTGGTATCTCCCACTTCCTCCCAGCCATCCCAGCTCCCCTCACTGGATCCTCTGTGCCTGAATGTTTTGAGAGTGAGGAAATTGAAGATGTAACTGAAACAATGAGTAAGATTCTTGTTTTCTCTTTGAAACGGATCAGTATTGACCCTGAAGGTTTTCAGAGAAGAGCAGAAGCTCCAGCTCTTTCCCTGGTGCATGAGCTGGCTAATGCAGGCTGGCAAAATCCACTTTGGATTTGCTGCAGCAAATTTCATGCAGGCTGTAAACAAAACCAATATTCAAGATAAGAGTGACCACAAACAGGAGCCACCCTCCGAGTCGTGATTCCCGTTATGATTCTGAAACTTGCTCCCAATTTAGAAAGGATAAAGTATTGAAAAGGCACTCCAGCAGAACTTCACAAACATTCAAGATTGCCACCCAGGGCCCAGAGCCCACGGGCTCTTTCTGTGTGGGCTCTTCTCATGTGGTTTTTTGCACCCACATCCAGCTCTGCTCCATCAGCAGGATCCTCTGTGGGTGCAGAGATCTGTCAGCACCGCGCCCGGCCCTGCTGGCTATGGCAGGGGTGGGACACAGGAGGACACCCGTGGGGGTACAGAGAGGAAAAAGAAAGCGAGCGGGGGAAGTCTAGGAATTGTAAAGGTGTCATTGTGGGCCTGACTATTCCCACAGAGATTCCAGCTGCCAGCTCGTCTGCCCTGTAACACACTCCATTACCCCCCAAAAGGAGCGGGTTGTGTTCTCATCCCTCAGGTATGGATTGCAGCTGCTATTTCTGCATTGCACTGCACGTCTCACCTCCCGAGCTCGTGCTGTGCTGTCTGGGGTTACCTGCTGCCTCTGCCCACTCACTGAGCTGCCAGACAATTGCCAGAAGCATCAGCCCTTCAGAAGCACTCCAGTCACACTCCAGACTGCCTCTGTCTCATCTCTGGTGCTCACAAACAGGGAGGGAAACGCTGCTAAGCCTCCCCCAGTCCCCTGCAGGATCCCAAACCCACCAGCACCTCACAGCTCCTGGGAAACCGGGGCTGCTGCTGGCTCTGCTCCGTCCCCACGGGTGCCTCACACACACAGGTCTGTTCTGCCCAGCCCCAGGGTCTCGGTGAGGAGCCTGCTGTGAGCCCGGCCAGGTGACACACAGGACAAAGGAGGGACTGGCACTGCTGGTGAAGGTTTCCAGCTCAGCCCACACAGGCAGAGAGCTGCTGCCAGTGCGTGGGGGGCGCTGGAAGGCGCAGCGAGGTCCCGTTTGACACAGGAGTGCAGAAACCCTCATAATGACTCGTCCCAGATCGCTGTTTTCCTCTGGGGAATGGCTTAAATGAAAGTGTTTGCACTGAGGCCAAGAATGCAGGGTCTGAGCCCGAGTCACATCCTGGGATGGTAATAAATACCTACTACACAAATAAACCACCAGCACGGCCATTTCCCCAGATGTCACAGAGCTACCCCTGCACAAGCTGCTCTTTGATGCTGCTGCCATCCCAGCCCCGGGCTCGCAGCACCTCTTCCCCAGGAAACCAATCTGCTGTGCAAATAAACCGGTGCAGACAGAAACTAAAGCACTGTTACTGAATGTGCAGTTATTGTCATTGCTATTGCCTCACTTCTTTAAAATTCAGAGGATCCAAAGCAAGAAGTAAAGCTGTGTTTGGACTGCTGTGGGAACACGGGTGACAGCCACCAGGAGCTGGCAGCCCAGCTCTCTGCCCCAGCCAGAAGGAAGGCCCCATATTAGAGGCTTTGCAAATTGGGTAAGGTGTGGAGCTAATAAAAACTGGAACCAGCCTGGAAAGCCGATGATTCAATCTTGGAAAGCTGAGGGCCATGTGAGCTGGTGAGCTCTGCCTTGTGCTGTGATGGAGCTCTAACAACATGTGCAAGTTATCATCTCACGAGGCAAACATCCCCGTTGTTGGGCAGTGCAGACACACAGCCAGCCAAGTTCTTTAAAAACCAGCTCATGAGCCCCACTGGGACTATTTGGACATCAAATATATCCAGCTCACACAAAACTGCCTCAATTCAAAGTTAAAAATGACTCCTAATGTTACCTGCTCTGGAAAACGCAGCTGGGATGTTTCCTTTCCTTTCCTTCCAGCACAGCTGGAGCTGCAGCGCTGGGGCTGGATCCATGCAAGAGGCATCCGCACACAGCACATTGTTCCTTGCTGAATTTATGGATGCTGCTGTGCAGGAAAACAACAGGGCTGTAATCCTGCGCAGCCCTGGTTCGTTCATGCTCAAAGGCCAGCCCCTGATTGCCTTGGACGTGGCTCCTGTTCCTACTGAAGGGAATAGCTGACCCTAGAAAACAGACAGCAACGCCCCTTTCACAGCTGCCTCCAGTTCCCTCCTGAAATTTGGCTGGGTGTTTACTCTGAGACTCAGAACACACATGCAAACTGTTTAGGGATACTCCTATAGCCCTGCTTCTCGTTAAAAATGCCAGAGAGAATGAAAAATGTGGCCCATTAGTATTATAACCGTCAGAAAGAAAAAATAAATAAATAGAAAAAAAGCCCTGCGGCGAGGGTTTGACCTGTAACAGCGCAGACTTTGTGGTGAGAGTGGCCGCAGCTCCTCACGGTCCCAGAGCCAGCAGCAGCCCACATCCCACCTGAGGGAGAATCATCCCACCTGAGGGAGAATCATTCATCCCACCTGAGGGAGAATTATCCCACCTGAGGGAGAATCATCCCACCTGAAGGTGTGGGGAAATCCCTTCTCTAGAGCAGCGTGGGGATCCTCTGGAGCCCAGGACAGCCCCATTCCCATCCCTGCACCCAGGAACTGGTTTGCAGTGAGAAATATTCCAGTGGGACTTCAGCAGTCTCCACATGAGGCTCGGCAGGGCTGCACTGAACCTTGCTGTTAGTTAAAAATTTTAATTTTTTTATTATGAGACTTATCTGTATGCAAAGCACTTTGCAGAAAGAGTTGTGTGGGTTTGAGGAGTGGGAGAGAGCTGTGAATAGATCCAAGTCCTTCAGCAATTACCAACAGTCTGCTCGAGATGTAAATTCCTCCTTTTAGCACTGAGATCCTCAGAACGTGTGGAGACCTGAACTGATACTGGCTTTTTTTAATTTTATGTAGACCTTTATCTTCAAATAATAAACCAACACTCTGCCTTATGCAAGGCACTGAAGAGGGAGCAAAAATATCCTTTATCACCTACGTTCTTGTTATGTGGCATCAACACAGCGTTTAATAAAAAGCATCTTGATACAATAATAGTTTAAAGTTTGTTTTCCAAACAAAACTGTTGTTTGCCTAGAGGAATGTAAATTTGCAGTTCTCCTTTACACTTCACAGACAACGAGGGAAGATTTTAGGATCTCCCCAAAGGAGAGATTTAATTGTAAACCAAAGCACTAAGTATGACATTTAGCTGAGGCTGTAAAGGCTGCAGTGATTTAAAAAGACTGAAGCATATGGTGCACTTCATGAGCCCGGTGAATGTGAGCTCCCAGCCGGCACCTCTGGGGCGGGAGGAGCAGCAGGAACACGCAGCCACTCTCCTCCATCCTGAACCATGAAAATGCCTTTGCTGTGCTCCTCGAGAAGCAGCAGCAGCGACACTCCCATCCTCATTCGCTTCATCGGCAGGAGAGGGATTTCCTTCCACCTGCTGGGGAAGGGATGAGCCACTGCTGTGGCCTCTTGGTGCAGTTATGGTGGGGTAGGAGGGAAGGGAATTGTCCTTGGTGGCTCTGTCACAGCCTGGCAGCGGTGCCAGCCCAGGACAGCGCCGCGCTTCGCTGCAGGAGCGTCTGACAGCAACGCTCCCGTCACCCTCCCCAGTGCCAGTGTGGGTCACGTTCCAGTGATCACAGGAGCTCTGGGGACCTCAAGGAACCCTCTGCTGCAGGCCCTCCACAGGCACCGAGCTGGAGATGTTGCAATGTGGTCAAATCTCAGAGCAGCAGAGATGGAAACGAAACAAACACAAACCACAACAACAACTTGTGCAATCAGATACCACAGAGGGGCTGGGAGCCAAGGCCCTCGCTGGCGCTAACTCGCACAGCCCTTCCCACACTCTGTTTCTGCAGTTTGGGTGCAGGGACCATTATTTCACAGCTTTAGAGCTCTACCTTCCCACTGCAACGTGCTGGAAGTCTATAAACCCTGGGCTACCGGCCTGAAACGGGGTTTTGTGAAAATCTCTGCTCAGGTGAACCTCACAAATGTGTTTTCCAAACATTTCCACCTCTGCTGCTGTGGGTGCAGAGCTTGGCCGGGTGCAGGGTCGGTTTCTGCCACTGTCCATGCCCAGCTCAGCCCTGCAGCTCAGGGCACTCGCAGCTGAGCTGAATCTGCTGAGCATCCACAGCTTCTTGGCTTTCAGGGAGACAGTCCAAAAGGAAGCCAAGGACAAGGGTGTATCTCTTCTTTCTGTTCCCTGAAAGGGCGGTCAGAAAAATAAGAATTTTAGCAAAAGACAAACATACATACACATGACAAAGAAAGCAGGTAAGAAAACACAGCTGACTGCCCTGGAGGCAAACATTATTTAGTACCCTCAGCTTGCCCCTGCGGCCCAGGCATGTGAGATGATGCAGAATCACAGACTCACAGGATGTTTGGGGTTGTCTATTGGCCCCAAATCCGCCCCAAAGTCACTTTTTATTAATCACAAACAGCAGCACCCATGAGCCTGTGCTGTGATAGCCGTGCTCGGTGCAGTGACAGCCTCTCCATCCCCCATATCCAGCTGGGAGCTCCAGCCACTCCGAGTGGAACGTTCCAAGGGAAGGGGAGCAATTCTGGCACATTTTCCCCAGAGGGAAGCCTGCAGCCCTTAGCCCTCTGCCAGCACTGTGCACGAGACATCGTTTGCCCAATTAAATGATGTCGCTGGGGGAGAAAGGTGGGAGAGATCAGCCCACCTTTCTCCCCCAGTGACATAATTCTCTGCAATACCCTTGCCCTCAGTTCCAGCAGCAACAGAGAGCAAGGGCATTGCACAGAGTAGCCCAAACCTTTAGCAGAGGAAGGAAAATTCTTCCTGAGTTACACCTTTACTGAAAAATAACAGCAAGCTCATTAATGCTGGGGGTTTGTTTCCTTTTTTCTCTTCTTCTGCACAAGTAACATGGGAACAGAAGAAAGAAGATAATTTCTCTGCCACTGAAGTGCTTTCTGGCTGCAACTATTTCTGGATTCCACAAACCCAACATTTGCAGTTTGATCCCAGGAGAAAAATGTGTGGCTTGCATTTTTAGGGGAAAAAAACCCCTCAGATTAATTTGTGCAGATTTGCATATAAATGACTTTCAGGCTCAGCATCCATCACGACGGCAAGTCTGGTTTGTGACTCCCAACTGTCTGTGGTCCCCAGTAATCACAGCAGCCTCGAGGTGTTCTCTCAAGTTGGGTTTGTGTCTGAGCTCAAAGGCAGAAATATGTTCTCTTCTCCAGACACCGTATTTAGACATGATTTACATACGGGGAGAAGCGTGAGAAATATCAATATTTGCATTTCAAACATGATTTCGGGATGTCTGCTGTGCTTCATTCATCTGCTTTTGGCTCTTCCGTACGTTTAGCTCACTTTTATTTGCCTGCACGAGCATATGGGTCTCATTAGCTCAGTGACACTTGTTTCATCCTCCAGCCTTGCTGGCTTGTCTCACCTGCGGGACAGGGGGTGCTCGGTGAGCTGCTGATATCAGAATTATCCATAGCACAGCTAACCTGACTGGCAGCTCGCTGATCCCAGGGAGATTGCAGGGGATGATCACCTTGGTTTTGCTCTTTCTGGGCAGGCATGGTCCCTTCCCTGGAGAGGGGAGGACACCGAGGACAGCCGGGGGTGTTTCCTGCAGGTGACCCGGGACTCACAGCCTCCAGGTTTCCGTGTTCTGAGTGTTTGTCTCGGGTCCAGGGGGACAAAGCTCCCTCCTGCGGGATAAGCTCACGTCCTGCTCCAGCAACAGCAGAGCCCCGAGGGGAGGGAGGAGCAGCCCCAGGTGCGGGGAGTGCCCAGCTGTGGGGCTGCTCACTACCCAGGGTGACACTGGGGTGTCACAGAGGCTTCCCTGGAGCCCAGGGCAGCTCCTGGGCAGGTCCCATGGCCACCTCCAGCTTTGCTTTAAGCTCCGTGACAGTTTTCCCCTGAAGTCTCTGCAGGTTCCCCAGTGCAACAAAGCAGCTTTACCTTCCATGGGAATTGTTTACTTTCCTGCTTCCATCACCATTTGTATTTCTGTTCTCACCTCTCCTCTCCCTTCAGCACCATCCTGCCCTGCCGATGCCTGACACCGCTGGGGCTGCTCTCACACACTTCTCCTTCTCCTTCTCCTTCTCCTTCTCCTTCTCCTTCTCCTTCTCCTTCTCCTTCGCCTTCTCCTTCTCCTTCTCCTTCTCCTTCTCCTTCTCCTTCTCCTTCTCCTTCTCCTTCTCCTTCTCCTTCTCCTTCTCCGCAAACCCCTGTGCTGGTAACAACCTGGGAGCCTTAACACCCACCTGCCACGCCAGAGATGAGAAGAGAACATTGTTGAAAACTGCAGCAGCTGAATTTCCTGGCTCCTTAAGCGGTGCTGCACAGCGTCCCCCCCACCTTCGGATTTCACACTGAAGTCTCTCACTTTATCTTTCTGTCGCTCCACTGCTGCTGCTGAACCCTAAATGTGCAGCAGGTTGTGGTGATGGAGGGTTGGTTCAAAAGCTGCCATAAACCCCCTGCCACTGGGGCTTTCTGGCAGGGGCACTGGGAGGATGGGCTGTTTGACTCACCTGCCCTCACTGTGCCTCCCAAATCCCTCCCCAGAGCTCCCCTCAGCAACTTCCATCTGGTAAGCTGCCAAAATTATCTTCTGATTTAAAGTCTACTTTGTACATGATGCACAAGAGCATCATTTCCGTAAAGAACAACTTTGTGGCGTAAAGAGAAATAACGCACGAGCAGGATTAAATAGAGAACTGGTTGTGTTTCAAGAAATCAGTGCCATGATAAAGAGCCACCCGCTCCCAAAAGCAGAGATGCTGTTTCCTTTCAAATTCCTGCATGTAGCCAGCAGGGATATCTATAATAAATAATGCCACTAAAATATATTGAAAAAAAGAAAAGAGGAATAAAGCACTCTCCAAACTAAAGTCTTCTATATGCAAGGGCAAATGAAGATGATAGGTTTGTACAGCGAAATCCACTCTGCTGCAGGAGGAATGTCCCTGGGGCCCAGGGATTACACGGCTTATCCAGCCTGTTCTGCTCCTCGCTCCCTCCTGCGTCCGCAGCTTCCACGGGAGAGGCTCCCAGAGCTCAGGGTGCTCAGTCTGCAGGAGGCTGCGGTCCCACAGGAGCTGGGGATGCTGAGAGACCATTTCCATTTCGCTCAGGCAGACAGAGCAGAATTCTGAGCATTTCCTCAGGGGGATGATCGGGTTTGCAACCATCCCTGGTTCCATCCTAAGGGGATCCCAAAGGCAGAAGCTCTCCCCTGTCCCCAGGGGCCCCATGGGAGCACAGGCAGCTCCTGGCAGGGCACGTGTGCTGCACATCTCCAGCCTCCTGGGCACTGCACGTCACCTTCAGCTGATTTCCCCTCACTGCATACATGGCCTTTGCCTTTTCTGTTGCTCTCCGTGTCCACCTAGGGCTGTAATGAAATAGGTATCTACCTACAGAGCATCTGAAAACTGAGAAAGCCTTGAAATATTACACAGCTCCGGCAGTGGGAAGGCATGCTGAGCTCAGAGCAGCCTCTCCCCGGGGTCCCTTCTGTCATTTGCAGTTCCACACTCCATCTCAATAGATGGCCCTAAAACGCAGGGGATAGCATCACCCATGCGGAAAAATGACCCCATAAAGCAGCTGGCTGCTGACACGCTCCCAGCTCCCCTCGTTCGGAATGCTCCGCAGCACGATCAGTGTCACAGGAGCAGGGACACGGCAGTAAAACAGTGGGGCAGCGTCATTAGGGACCAACAGGAGAGGAGAGGAAATGAGGCTCACTTGACATCCTGTCTGTGCTCCTGGCATGTGCAACAAACGCAGGGCAAGTGCCAGGGCAGCTCTCAGCACGGAGAAGAGGAGAATCTCGCCGGAGTGACAGAAACAAAAAACCAGAGGTGATGACTCTGCAGTCCCAGCGCCATCAGCACTGCGGCCGCCTTCTCTTCAAACTCGGGCACAGTTAGCAGGGGTTTTAGCCATAGCTGGAGTGCCAAAAAGAGCATTAAATGGGTCTGCTGTGACAGCCGAGGATCCTGCCTGCGAGTGCAGCAGTGTGAGCACCGACAGTGCCATGGGGGCTGGTAAAGCACCCAGAGCCCACAGGAGGAACGGGAACCCCCCGAGCACAGCCGGACCCTGACACCAGCACCCCCTCCCTCCCTCCTGCCCCGGAGCTGCCCGGCCCAGGGCGGCTCTGACATCCCGGTCCAACCTGGGCAAGCTGCTCGGTATCGCTCCGACGGGCTGCGGCCCAGCATTAGGAAATGTTCCCTTGTATCTGGAGAATTAATGACGCGTGAGTAATGCGGCAGCCTGATCCAAGAAATGGCCCGGGATACTCAGAGTATCGAGCTTTTCCAAACACCTAACTGCACCAGAACCCACAGAACGGTGGAAGTGACTGATCTGAGGAGCAGTGGCTGTGAGCTGAGCAGCCGAGGCCACCCCAGTCTCTGCCAGGCTCACCCGGAGTTGTGAGAGAGAGAGAGGATCCTCACCAGGCATCTGTGACACCCTCACTCACTCAGGGGAGGCTGCACAGCTCCTGAAGCTCACTCAAACAAGGTGTTTGCATTGATTTAGAATCTGCAAAGAAACTTTTCCCAGCAGGCTGCCCAGAGGCTCACTGGTGTTGTCTTGAGTTTTGTAGTTCTTTAATGTTTTTCTTTGTTGTAGTACTTTCTTACACATGCTGTTGTAAACATGGCTATGTTTTTGCTAACTGTCTTTGTTGTTTTCATTCTATTTTCTTAGGCGGAGACATGGGATGGATTTTTCTTTTGCCCAGTGTGATTGAGAGGTGGTAATTTCTACCTCCAATCCACGGTGATTTTTAAGAACATATAAATAAAGGTCAGAAGGTTCTGCCCTCTCTCTTTTATCTCTCTCTTTTAGCTCTCTTTTTTAGCTCCTCGACCTAGTTCAGCTACGTGTGTTTTCTTTGTGTCCATACAGTGCAACACACTGGCAGGATCTCTGCAGCAGCATCTCCCGGCACCAGCTGACTGCACCCCAGCCCTGCCCGGGAATTTCCAGCCCTGCCGGCTTCTGCTCTGTCAAACCACAGCATTCCTTTCAACTCAAACCCTCCTCCCAGTCGGAATTTCTCGGACTTGAAGAGGTTTTGGAACTCAAAAAGATCATATGGGGTTACTTAATGATCTGCATGTTGTGTCTTGCTTCTGCCGATTCTCGGTCAGATGTTGCTCACCAGTCTGCCCCACTGTCAGCTCAGCCCTACCCTCACCGAGGTGTCCGTGTGCTGTGTGACAATTCTGGCACCTTCCAGACAGCTGGAGCATTCTCACCAGGATGGCAGCAGATATTTGAATTCCAGGATCTGGTGTCCTTTCTTGCTGAATTAACCAGAAAAAAAGAGCCTCTACTTGCCAGGAGTCACCACACAGGCAGTGCCTGAACACTCCCCAGTTTATCTGCACTTCCCTTTCCCTTCACAACCGTTGCTGTGGTGTCAGTAATTACTGTATGAGTTTGTAGGGGTACTTCCAGAATAATGGGTAAATTTGGGTCTTTTCAAAAGTATTTGTGATTTTCTAAGAAGTTTCTCATGCCATACTTACAACTGAGCTGCCTGGCACTGCCCAGCCGTGGCGCTGGAAGACACAAAGATGGGGCTGCACAGCACCTGGCTCCAGAGGGCCCTTGTGCCCAGAGCCTTTGGGTCAGCCCCAAACTCCCGTCAGTGGCTGCTTTTTCCTGGGGCAGTTCCAGCTGGACACTGGGAAGCTGGCCCGGCCTGCTGGGGTTCCATAACGCCCTGGAAATCCATAGGAGATGATAATGCACGCTCAGTTCACAGGGGGATTTTTTTCTTTTCTTTTTTAATTTATTGCTAAGACTACAGACCCGAATCAGGGGTCTGAAAGGCGAGCTGGATTCCTTCCTGGACACAGCCTGGCTGTAAAGATCTGTAGCAGAACCTCCCTTGGCCCTTCTGCCTAATGAAAACCATCCCAAGCTCTGTCTCCTGAAGCCTGGGAGGGAGGAGAGGACAGGGCAACCACGCTGGACTGGAACTGTGCCTTCACTGCTGGGCACCTTCAGAAACCAGGCAAGGCTTTAAATAAACAGAAATATTTTTAATACATGTTTTTTTCAGCAATGAAAACCAGAAACTATTTCACGTGAAAATTCAGGTGATTATCAGAATTACAGCATCACTGTTAGATTATCCACAGTTATTTGGACTGACTGGGTAAAAGGCAAAAGCTTTGACAGAGCAAAGCCAAAGGCTTTGTTTGGTTCTCTCACTTCCCTGCTTCAGCCCCAGCCTCACGTTCCAGCCTTTGCACCACTCCCCAGGGATTTTATCTCGGAGGCTGATGTGAATTTTTGGTTTTTCTCTGATTCTACCCAAGTTCCTATAGTAAGTCTCTCAGACATTTATCACCCTGAGCCTCAGCCCTCCCTTCTCGACCATTTTTAGGCTTTTGATAAAATCCTCTTCCAAGCCCTTGCTGCTTAACAAAGGTAAATGCTCTGCAACCACCCACGCTACCCCAACTGCCAGGCTGTCAGAGCAGTAAATATGAAAATATTTTGCTTGCCAGTCCTGGCTGCAGTAAGAACATTGTTTTGCAAACTGAATTTAATGCCCAGAGAAATGAGTTTCTGTTTATAATGCAATAGTACACAGGAATGTATGCTCAGATTTCTGTACCTGTTAGGGAAAGAAAACTGCTATAAAAACCCATAAAAATATTAAATCACTGTATGAGCTGGAGGCACTGCTCCTGTAGGATGAGGGACAGGCTGGTAGCTGCAGTTTGAATATAAATATGTGAAAATCACACCTCATTTTATTCATAACTAAGGAGATGAGATTATCTAAAGAGATCCCTGAAGTGCAAAACAAAATTACCTTTTTTTACTGTAAGGCAAAGCTGACAAGTCAGTAAACAGTCGGATTTTAAAGAGCTGTGCCAAAAAAAATGCTGAAGCTGCTGTTGTACCCTTGACAGACACAACCACGTCAACATTTCCCATAAATCCTTCTGTGGTGTGACACATAAACGTGGTTTATCCAGTTCCTGGAGAGCTGCAGAGAGAATTGCTCCATCTCTGTCCCAGAGCAGCTCGCCATGCTGTTGTGCAATGGGAAGATGTTCCAGCACCGAGTGAACTTGGGCCTGGATTCCAGAAATGTTGGGGTTTTCCTTCATGGTCGCTGCGGCTGCTGTTGTGCAAGGAAGGACAGGGTTTGGTGGCAGCAGAGCCGTGCTGGCCCCACAGCCCTGGCACGGGAAGGATGTGGGGCAGAGTTTCTTGTGTCACACTCACTCCCACCCCCTTCCAGCCTTCCCTGGGGGCTGAGGAGAAGTTCCTGGAAGGCTGGAAAAGAGGAACCTTACACAGGGACGTGGATCCTGCTGCTCCCCACATCCATAATCTCATTCCCTGAGCTGCTCCTGCCTCATTGGACCTGCAGCATCTCGGGCGTCAGTTTTGCACCTCTTTTTCCTCACTGCTCAGCTCCTTACAGAAATTCTGTATGGCCAACTCACCAACACAAGCTCTTTTTAAATGTGTTATGGGCACTCAGGGCACTCAGCCTCCTGTCTCCCTGCCAATCCCGGGCACACTCACCTTGCCATCCTTTCCTTGCTGCCGGCTGGCTGCGGGTGCCCATCCTCGCACGCTGGGCTCCATCGTGGGACAACACAGCCACCCCTGCAGCTGAGGCAACCCTAGGAATTCCGGGAGTCTCCTTATGCAGCCAGAGGAGATGTTCTGTGGCCACAAATGATTTTATCTTTCTCATCTGAGGGCCCCGGAGCTTGGCTTTGCTGTTTCCCCATATGGTGTGGAGGAGTACGGGGTCTGGGTCTGGTGGCCCCACAGCAGCGTCACCATCAGCAGGGTCTGGAGCCACGGAACGTTCTGGAAGCAGGAGGGGCTGAGGCTCTGCATGCAGCCCCTCTGAAACTCTCCTTCATCACCCTCGCAGTCCCCAGCAGCAGCAGAGGCGGTTGGGACACAGCAGAGGCCAGCTGGCAGGCACAGGCAGAGATCAAAGGCGCTGCTGTGGCCGTGGCTCTCCAGCTGATCGCTCTGCCTGTGAATTGTGTGACCCCCCTGAACCTGCTGAACCGGCACCAAAGAAATGTTTGTCCCATCCTTGCATCTGCAAAGCCTACAAAGAGCAAAGCTATTTTTCATTAATTGCTAACTATTCCTCTTGGCAAGCCACTTGGCCTCCCACTTTTTATTCCCTTTGAAAAAAACCTATCAAGAGCCCTTTTAGGCCAGCACCACAATGGGCTGATAGTACATCCCGTTTGTCTTCCAAGTTCCCACACCAGCTCTCTCATGTTGGCTCAGATCTGCTGAAATCTGAGATAAAGACATTTTCAAAGGTATCCTTTAAGCGATACTTAGTGCAGAGCACAATTACACAGAGACCACATTAAAGATTGAATGTGAAACCAGTGTCAGCACATACACCCAGAGCAGCACGCCAGGCTGTGAGAGCACCCTGGGTACACGTGTGCCAGTCTAACCTGCGAATCTCTGGGGAGAAAAAGGCACAGGATGGTATTTCAGCCACTGCCTTTGGGCAATGTTCCATGCTCCTGTCCAGGTTTATGTTAGATATATTGTACCTAGGGAACGAGAAAGATCCTGAGGATAAAAAGAAAAGTTATGTACTTCCTTTTGAGTTAGTGGTTCAGGAAATGCCTTCAGGA